>JAFBJU010000331.1:1325863-1338013 GCA_016785305.1 Colistium nudipinnis | reverse complement strand
AGGGGGGCAGGGGAAAGGAAACACACACACACACACACACACACACACACACACACACACACACACACACACACACACACACAAACAAACAAACAAACAAACACAAACTGAGAATGTCTCTGGTCATAGAAAGACTGTGCAGGTGGGGAGTTTCTGCCGGCCAGAGAGCAGCCGCTCTCAAAGAGCTGTATCAAACGTGTAAAACTGTGACGCCACACAAACACAATCATGTGAACTGGATGGGTAGCGCAGAAGTCTGAGAGCTTTGCTGCAAACATATGTCTTTAATCACAAACTTGCTGTTAACTTTACTGGTGGTTCATACGGTGCATGTAATGTATCAAATCAAATCAAATTCTATTTGTATAGCCGCTATTCATCACAATTTGCCTCTTGGGGCTTAACCATATGTACGTGGTGTAACGTTCAATGCCGTTAATCCTCAAAAGGGAAGAAAAAAAAGGACAAAAAAAATTGTAATTTTACTAAGAGGGGAAAGCACAGAAACCTTATGGGGAGCTACAAGTGAGGGATCTTTAACAAGAACAAGGGAATGACTTCGCAAGCAAGTCGGCAAAATAACAAAATCATAATTTTATCATTTATTATTCATATACAACTGGAAAAAGTTTTCAATAGAGGCATTGAGCAAATACGAGAGTCTCAAAGACACCAAAGCAGAGAAATCGGAAGGCTTAATGTTGATCATCCACCGTTTCACTCGGGGGTCAGCCTCGTCAGTACTCACTGAACAGATATTTGCTTCTCCAAGCATTAACCCGAGCTGACTTTAGAATTGGATTGACTTTTTTTCCCCCTAAATTGAGTGACGCTCTTTACCCTGCCATCTTTTCCACTCATCTTTAAATTGAATATGATTAAATAAATCATAAATAAAATGTGTTTCATTTATTTTGTTTGCGGAGACTGAGATGGGGAATGGCATCTTAACATTCAGGTGACCATGATCCTCCATTGAAATACTTTGAAATGGCTTCAAAAACCAGGCCAAGTCGTCGCACAAACATTACAGTAAATGTTTTTTGTTTTGGACCCGCGTCATAGGTCATAGAAGAGCTATTCATTTTCTTACTTCACGAGTACTGAATTTACTGGATCCAGCCCAGCTTCGATTACCTTAAAAACAGCATGCGAGGTAGACTCACCTTGTTGTCGGAGTGGTTTAGGTCAGGTGACTTGGCCGTGGCGTCCAGATCCGTCACTCCCCTGTTGATGCTCAACTCCTCGGCTGCCTCCGGCACCTGGTTGGCTTCCTCCGCATCGATGTCCGTCTCCTCGGCAACGATCGCCTCCTTCTCAGCACCTGTGAGCTCCCGCGCTGAGCCGAGGAGAGTACACACACATACAGGTGGATAAGCACGCACGCCTGCATACACACATGTAAGCATGAGCATGTACACACGCACGCATGGGCGGACACACATAAACACACTCTTTTAAGAACAACCCTTAAAACAACAACTTGAGTTATACTAAGTACACTAAATGTGTGTTTAAGGTACGAAGAGCAACAACACAATTGAAATATCAATATACAACCCCTTACAACACCCTCCTGTTTCCTGGGTTTTTCTCATTTGTGTTTGGTGTTTTCCAACAACATTCTACTTGTGTTTGAAAGATATTTTAAATGGAACATATTGGTACTAATGGGATGTAGTTTGTGGTTTCACTAAAGCACTTACACAGGAATTAACAATGAAGATATTGCCACAATATTTCCTGTGTATGGCACTTATTAAGAGCCGACTGCGGCAAAACAGTTCACCATGAGCGCTCTCACTCTCTTTTTCCCTCTGCACTTGTTCTGTCAAACTCCAACCTTGGCGCCTGGTGCCATCTGACTTCAGTCAAACGTTTCTTTTTGAGACACTGCCCTCTATTTATTGAATACAGATTGACTTTCGACTATAATAGCATTTTTATATCTCTGGCAAGTGAAACCACCGTGTTCAGTTGTATAAAACAGATAATAAACCCTCAATAAGGGCCAGTATTATATACTGAACACATACTGGGACACTCAAATCATTCAAAATGCTGTTGTCAGGTCAACACCAAACCTGTGTAAAAGGTAACAAGTTGATTAAAACGAATGGGCTTTGAATCCCTTTTCAGAATTCAAGTCCTTCTTCTTTCTGTCTCTTTCCACAAAGAAACTTGAAAGTGAAAGAAATAGAAAATGAAATTAAATGTTTGAACTGCTTTCAGTGTCTTTGATTTGCCTTCACACATATTTTGTTTATATCAAACCTACCTTCAGTTGTGATCAGGTATTCAATTAGATTTTCAGAACAATTAAACCCTCACTTTGCTTCTAGTCGTTTCTGCCACAGCTGATCCTGCTGAAGTGCCCTCATCTTTTTCATCCCTGAGTGCCTCTCTTTGCTTTCCATTAATCAATTCCTCTTACTTCTGCCACCTGTGCATCGGCTATTAGTGCCACCAGAGCCCTCCACCTAAGTCTTATCTGTATCAATCTAGCACCAGCAGACTGCCATCCTCTTCCTCCCGCTCTCTGCTGCTTAAATGTCTCCCACCTAAGGTTGTCACGATACTAGAATTTCAAATTCGATACAAATACTCAGAAAACTACTTAATATCATCGATACCATTTTCGATACCACAGGGGGTAAAATTAGGCATTGATTTTTTTTTAAATAAAAGGTTAGAACAATACAAGAAAACTGTTTAAATTACATAGCAAACTTATTTACATTCTTTCTCTCAAAAGAACATTTTGAACATGTGTAGGACTATTTAGGTGGCTGGCCACACTGCCCTGAATTGCTTTCGCTATTTGCACATTTTTTCCAGCACACGCAAGCATATCAATATGCTCCTCCATAAGTCTTGCCCTTCTTGGGCTACAATTGATTCCCGATGTGCTAAAAACACGCTCCGAGGCACAGCTTCAGGCAACAACCCACAGGATCTTTTTTTTTACAGGGGGCCAGATCAAACCAAAGAGTTGGCCACACATGGCCACAGGTCAACCCCTCCCATTAATGGGTTCTAACCCCATCATAATTTTGGCCTGTTGACTTCCGCTAATGCTTTTACTGATTTGCTCCAGAATTGAGCTTTTGTTCAACTGCACAGTGGGATAAGATCACGGTAACAGACTTGTTTTCATACCTCTAGACAACGGCCATGCATTTGTCTTTCTCAACAATGGCATCAACAGATCCTCTGCCTCTCTTGTTTCTGGATATAATGTGATTTTTAGTTTTAAAATACTTTGAATTTAACATTAATACAATATATGTTGTAAATATCATTAAATCAGCTAAATTAGCTGAGCTATTCATAGTGAATTCTTTGTTTGTGACATATACATCACATCAGGCTTTCCATGACACTTGGAACTGATTTTTTGATATCAATTTGTTTAAGAAATATGTGCCCAACAGCTGAAATGTAATGAAGAATGTGTTATGGAAGCATTACAGTTCTTAAGTTGTTTTAATCTCACCTTTGGTAACAAAAAACAAGCTTTTAAAATGAGCTGGTTCTGTCTCATGAGCTAACCTGCAACACAGCCATCTTGTCACACGACACACCTGGTCAAATATCTTTCCAAATAATTGCTCTACAGATTCACTGCATACTGCATTACATTCATCATCGTATGTCCTAAAGGCGTGCAGTCAGTGTCCTGTAGAACTGTAGAACCGTTTAATGGAGCTGCCAGTGGCACGGTTATGCGTTGTGAACTGTATTGACAGTGGTGTGGGAGGACACCATTAGTTCCAGTGGTGTGAGCCATAATTTACAGGATTATTTGCTTGCTACTAAGATAATATTGTTCCATCGTTTAAGATTAGAAGATGCAGCATTTCATACAGTTGCTCTAAAATAATTGTCTGCAATACATTTTTTTTTCTGGGAGAAAAACATCACTTGCTCCACTTTTTTTCCCTCTTTCGTTCCGACTCCCTGCTGATCAACCTAGTTCTCCTCCTCCATAATCCTCTTGCACAGTTCATCTTTTCTTGCTCCTCTCGTCCTGCAGGCTCCCACGTTCCTCTGCCCAATGATATCCGTCTCCTGCCCTCCACTATCCAGGCTTCCCTTCAGATTTCCGTTTCTCTAATCCACCATCTCCCGCTCGTCTCTGCCTTCTCTTTTTATTGCCATGATAATTAGTTCTCCGGATAAGCTCGTTGGTTGTGCATGGCAGCTCCTGTGTGGCTTAACGCACCATGACAGCAAGTGCGTGTGCGCGTATGGGCCCCCATTTGCATGCGTGTGGTGTCCTTTCACTGTGTGTGCGTGTGAGTGGACGTACAGGTACTGTCTGCGGGTGATCTCCGCTCTCATTAGCATGTGAAAGCCGGCTCGTCTCCTATGGGCTGGATAGAGCTGTGGCGATAACGTACCGCGGGCCTGACACTCCCACATCAAGGTTGGAAAGGGGTGACTCGGGCTGGCTGCCGTAATCACCGGAACAGCACGTCCCATCCAGGCACGAGGCCGCGGATAAAAGTAGCTCAGCCCACCAGGGCTGCTGTGCACTCTTTTCTATGGGTTGACTCATCCGTGACAGTCACTCCAGCGTCTCGCCCTCTCGTGCTTGCCAACTCGGGCAACAATGCGGGCGGGAAAGAGCACGCACACGCTGTGTGTGTGTGTGTGTATGTGTGTGTAGGGTGCGTGTGCAGCGCAATCTGTTTAGGCTTCCCGGCAACATATGGCTGTAGGAACGTTGCGGGTGTTTATGTGCATTGTATGTGGAATGTGTTGGCTTCGGATTTCGCACTAAACTACAGTTTACCGTTCTCTCAATCAGTGATGACTGAAGATTGGCTCCAACCCACTCACAATATTCAATGAATATCCATCCCCACCATGGGTGATCACTAGAACATAGTGAACATTTCTTTCTGAAGTTTTAAGTGTTTTTCCATGACCTAAATGTAGAATGCTGTCCTAAATAGTTGGTGTTGTCTTTCTATAGGGATGATGTACTGTATAAGCTTTGAAACCCTGCTCACTCGTGGGTGGATGGATCCCGGCTGCTCCTCCCTGGAACTACATCTTCCTTCCTGACAAACTTTCCTGCAAATCGCCTTTAAATTACTTAAATGAATTCTACAGCTTATAAAAAATTGGGTTGTACTTTTACAGTTTGACCATCAGTTTTATCTGTAATGGGAACATTACGCACCTAAGCCATTACTGGGGAAAAATGGCGACTTTGAAAAAAAAGTAAATGAATTATCCTACAGGTTGTATATCAGTGGTTTACTGTCAGGCCAGCTTTTTGTGACAAAATATTTCAACGCAGATGACATAAAATAGTTAAGATTAATCTTAAGGGAGAGACGCCGCACATTTAATGGGACAACTGCTAGATTACCGTCAACAAGTAATAAGATGACAAATGTCATTTTAAATAATAATTTCATACCAAATGTTAACTTTTTTTTATTTAATTTTGATATTTGTTTGATAAGTGTGGAGAGTTTGATCGTAGTCATGTTTACTAAAAATGTAGCACTCTGAACACATTTTTTTAAACTATTTGGAAAAAAGGCTTTATTATTAGTGTATGCGCAGACTATAAAAGGTTTTGTGAAGTATATACAGATTGAACCAAAAGCCAATGGTCATCCATAAAATAAGACGATTATCAATAGTGCCACACAGGATGACCCATTAGCGTTTCAAACTGCACCGCAAGCAATGCTGAGCTGTGATTACTAGTTTCTTTCTGTGAAGTAATGCAACATTGACGCTCTCAAAGTGTAATTTACTATCATTATATTATTATTAAATGGAATAGATTGCTGCCTCAGCTTCATTTAATTTATTTAGAGCTAATGCTGTTTCCGCAGCAGTGGCTGCCACTATCCGCAGAAATGTGTGACAGACTGAAAACGTGCTCCTTAGTGATATGGCATCACATAACATGACCACATACTGTGCCAATCACAGCGACTCAGTCAGTAACCTAAATATAACCTTAGGCCTGGCCCCTTATCAGAAACACTTATATCACTCTGATATGCATGGTCCATAGTGTTAACGGTAGTTATTTGTTCTTAAAACCGTTTTTGCATGGACAGAAAATGTTGCCACTCAGTGGATTTAATGAGAGGTGAAAAGGTGTGTTGGATTTAGGTCATAGATGAAGGCCTTTTTTCTTTCGCAGGCAAAACTTTAAAGCTGCTTTTTCTCACCCAGCGTTTGTTTCCTTCTTAGTTTTGGACACATCTGCACCTTTCAACAGCCATAACCACACCGAACCTGTGTCTCCTCCATCAGCGCACCCATCACTCTCGCACACTAAACCCCAAACTATTCCCCTGTTGTGTCCAGCGACTCCTCAGTGGACATTTAAACACAATGCACGCCGGAAGAATGTAATGCTGGCTGTGTAGCAGCTACGTGTTGTTTTGCGCGTTTGTGCGCGTGTCTGCGTACCTGTGACGGAAGAGTCGCTGCCGTTCTTGTCGCTGTGGCAGTCTTCCTGTCCGTCGGCATTCTGATGCGTGTGCTGCAGACTCAGTTTGTGACAGACCTCGAACGCCTGGCCGACCGTCCGAACGATCCGCATGGCCTGACTCTGGTTGGGTGGGGAGAGAGACAGACGGACAGGAAAACTCTTGAGTCTCAGAACACAATCTTTACACTTTTTTTTTCCATTCAAAGATGAATTGTTTGGCAAGGGTTTTGAAAGTCTGCGTATGGCATTCTTTTCTTTATTTATCTTAGAGCCCAGTTCTTTTTTCTCTGTGTATTTTAAACAAATCAGAAAAAAAAATATCACACTTAATGTACAGAGGAACTTTTCCAAGAACATTATTCTTTCTTTCCATTTCCCACTTGTGTTGGATGCAGACAGGGCCCCATAGGTGTGTTTATATTCTATCACACAGACATAATATACAGTGCATATATGTAGGTCAGCCAGGCGGTAACTAATTCGGTGTTGCTTGATCTGTGTTAACTGATATTTCACTTGTTATTTTATTTTTAAAAGGTCAACACGGATGTGTCAGGCCATCTCCCCTCTTCCTCTTTCCACGCTGCACTGAAAAGACGGGTCAAGAGAAAACAACTTTGGACTGTCCGCCTGCCCTCTCTTGTCTGTGCCTCTCGGACAGGCACAGAGGCAGAACAGATTTCATTTCAAAGCAGCCTCCAAACACCACTCATCCTCAGCTGAATGAGCAGAACAGATGCAGCATGTCCTGAAAGCCAGAGCAGAATCAAAACTCTGCCAAACAAACACAATCCTTTCTTGTCCCAGTTATCAACTCCGAAGCAGCCTGACATTTTGTACCACAAAGTGTTAAAGAAAAAGGAAAATCCTGACTTTTTTGTGACCCAAAGCTGCGGTGGATGATGAAAAGGTCTGGGTCTGTTTCTGCATCTCAAACTAACAGAAGCTTACTTTTGGCACTGTCTGAAATGGCTTTTGGCCTCTGCCTTTTAGTTTTGGGAAGAACAACTTGACACACATTTGCTTTCTGTAAAGCCTGCGAGGTTTGGCTGCAGCGCTGAGTGTAATACGCCACAGCTTTTTTGTTAATATTTGATGTTTGAATTAAAACATTCAGTTTCGGCTTTATTTAGTGCTGATGTGTAGTTTCTATAGTCTGCCGCAGAAGACTGCCAGTATCGGCGGAAAGGATTTCGCTGTAAACAAACTGCCAATGTGCCTACAAACAGTGCTTGCATAACCAAGACCAACAAGTTCTCTACTTCTGTCTACAGAAAAAGTGACAATTTCGCCTTTGTGGCATTAAACCCCTTCTGTGGCCTTCACTTTGTTTGTTTGTATTCGCCTCTCTTAAGGCCATTAACAATATGTTGCTTTAAACATTCTTTGGCTGCAGGGTCTGCATTCAAATAGATATGGATGGAAATTCCAGCTCTTGTAAACATACTTGCGAAACCACCTTTGTTTTACTTGAGTATCATTGAAGAGGGAGTATCAAATCTCGAATAATGAGATGACAAAAAGCATTAACCTTCTATTGTCAATTGGTCAATATCAGATTGGGTTGAACGAACTTCTGGTCCTTTCTGAATAATTTTTGAAGACTAAAGGATTAAAATATTTTAATAAATTATGGATTACTATATAAGGAATGCAGTGAGTGGCTGGGAATTCAGCAACACTGCTCTGCATCAACAACTAACAATTTAAAAACGCAGCAAGGTCCATTAAAGACAAGTTCAGAGCATCATCTTTAACTTAGCACACGGGATATAAAACAGATGAGTAACTGCATCAAGTAGAGATTTTCAGAGGAGAAGAAAAAATACTTCAGCAGACCGAAAAAAACAAGACATCAAACCAAGAGCCATAAAAAATGATGCCGGTAGTATTGGCCTGTGTGGCGAAGACATTTATGGGGAACAACAAGTGAGGTCTTTTATATTCTCACTTGTTATATGATGACAATCTTCACAAACGGGAACACACTGTTTGCACTTGAAAGGTGTCACACTGATATGTCGTGTAATAGCTGGACGTCTGTCACTCTCATCATCCCTTTGCTCTTAGTTTCTACACTCTGCTGTTCCCTTCTCCCCATCCAGGTTACGCTTCCTCATCTCTGCCTCCCCTGTGAACCCTCTACTGATGCCTTTCCACTGCATGCTGGTCATCAGTCTCACAGTAAGCACATGTTTCTCTTTGAAGAAGTTTCCAGACATAAGTCATATACAGGATGAAAGCAGAGAACGCAGGGAACGCACCCAAAGCTCAAGCTCTTCTGACTCCCCAAGCACCTGACTGACTGGAAAACTCTAAAATCAAACACAACCCCATAGACCCTCAGTCATTGGTGTAAAATGTCCCTTTTCTAATCAAAACTAGTAACCTGTTTAAAGTTATTCTTCTAATTATTTATTTTCAAGGTTTAGACTGATATCCATGAAAAGAAAACCAAATTAATATACTACATGGTATAGAAGTGGCAAATTCTTAAAAAGGGAAAGGTTAGTGTAAGAATGTATTCATATTACTGGGATTTTAAAATATTGCCTAAAAAACACCTTGAAGCTAGGGCAGGAATTTAAGAAGAGCAGAGATGTGAGCCCTGTTCTTTGCTCCAGTTAAACTTTGCCAGCAGCGTTTTATAAGCTGCCTTTATTTTTATGGACTTTTCAGAGAAACTGAAAAACAATGCATTAGTGGAGTAGTTATGCCTAATTGTATTAAAAGTGGCCACAGACTTTTCTGTACCGTACTTAGGAAGGAGGCTGGGCCAACACATTGTGGGACTAGGCCTCTTGAGGCAAATGTGTCTTTTGGGGATTTTTATTTTCGTACAATAGCCAAGGAGTTGTTGTTGGCTTAATTTAACCACATATTAACTGTGAAGATGGTCCCAAAAGACCCAAAAAGGATGGCAGGGGGATTTCCTCGTGTTTAAAGCCTTTACTCTGCCTCGCTCACCTGTTGATTAGCTCATTCATTTGTCCTCCTTTTTTGTTTTCTCTGTTTACACACTCACCCCATCTCTTCACCCCTTACATATCCATCATCGTGTGCAGACTGGGTATTAAACGTTGCTCCCTCTAATTAACCGTCTCACCTGAAACCATTAAAAACAATAGTGAAATAATGCAGCAGCAAGCCTCCAGTACATTAATATTACATTAGGGAAGAAATATCTTGGGCAGGGAGAGAGTGTCTGAGAGAGCTGCAGGGTGAATATTATCAGGCCAAAATAAGTAGCAATCAATGCCCAGTTGTGTGTGTTTACGTGGGCCTGTTTGTGTAAAAGTAGGAAGTAAGTGGAGTGAGAAGAAATCAATTCATGATGCCCCAGTGACTATTCTGAACCATTAGCTCAATTTCCACCCTGTGTACAAAGCAAGAGCGAGCACACACACGCGCGCACACACATGCACACAGGGTGCTGTCACAGATTTAGCTGAAGTTGGTTACCCTTTTTCTTTTTTACTTTTTCTAGATATGATATTTATAATGTTCCAATGTCTTTATCAGCCTCACTAGAAAATAAATTGGCTAAGGTGCACTGACAAATGCAGGTTAACTTAATGACAATCCAGCTCTAGATCTGGATCTACAGTCACAGAGACCATAAGCTGTAAAAAAAAAAACCCAGAGATCTTTCCATAACTTGTTTCATTCAACATATTTGCGTTGTGAAACGCAAATGTAAAACACACTAGGACTCCGAATACAATGTAAATGAATATAGCCAAAATGAATTGAATGTAATGACTTGTTTAACAATGCTATTATCCTGCCTGTAAAAGCACTGAAGCCTTGACAGAACTCAAATAAATTAAAATGAGAAAGAAAAAAAAGAGGCAGCTAGAGAAAAAAAGCTTAGGACATAGGCATCATTACACTGAAATATGGATAGTCAATAAAAAGTGCTGAAAGGCTATTAAATCCAATTATCTTAACAAATCCTCATCCCTCAGTGTCAGTGAGGAAACATTGATCCTCCGCTCAGGACCAATGGCGGCGCTTCTAGATATGATATTTATAATGTTCCAATGTCTTTATCAGCCTCACTAGAAAATAAATTGGCTAAGGTGCACTGACAAATGCAGGTTAACTTAATGACAATCCAGCTCTAGATCTGGATCTACAGTCACAGAGACCATAAGCTGTAAAGTGAGGAAACATTGATCCTCCGCTCAGGACCAATGGCGGCGCTTTACCCACGCCAACTGTATATACACCCTGCACACATTAAGCTCTCATCAACCATAGTTCATCATTTCAGACACTAATATATGACTTGAAACTGGCTTTATCTCTGCTGCAGCTCACTCTGTGCTTTCCGATGTGATACATTTTTTCGAGAAAAAAAAAGAAAAAAAAATTCTTAAAGCATTTCAGGTATATTTGGGATTTTCCATCCTTCTGGAAGACAGAGGATGAAAGAATATAGTTGGAGGGCATTGATCCACAGAGAGAGGACTCAATTATCACTTTGACACGACAATTGCGGCTCTCTCTCTCCTTCTCATCAAGCAGCTGGGGAGAAGAGGTGAGACCTAATCCATCATAGCTGTGTGAATAAGGAAATAAATAAAAGACCAAAAAAACTCACTGGGGTAGGCAACATAATCTATTGTTTTAGTGCAGGGGTTTCCAAACTACAGCACGCGGGCCATCTGCGGCCCGCTGTGCAGTGTGATCTGGCCCGGCGAGCAACCCCCTCCTGGCCCCTGCGCATCTAACCTGCACCCCCAACCCCTCGGCAGATTGCCGTGTTTGCAAGTGTTGCGCATCGAACTTCCGCCCCCCCCCCCCCCACCGTCAACATCGGCCAGTCGGTTCATTTTTTAATCACTGTTTTGGCACTTAAGCCAAAATGTTCGGACACCCCTGTTGACTGACTGTTGGTGAGTTGATTCCTCCCTCACTCTCATCCCTTGCACATCATTATTTTCTCAAGGCATTTAACCTTTTTCCCAATGCTGTCTTTTTGAGCTCATCATCAATGGTAGACATAATTTTTTGATTTTCTGCATTTCATTTCTGTGGCAAAACAAAAGAAAAACGACACCAAGAGATGCTTAACACTCTTTCTCACTAATTTGATTTATTTTCCTCTCTAGCTTCTGCAGAACAAACTGGACTAACCAAACACTTTGAAAACACATAAAACACTCATCAGCCTATACAAATAACGGCACAAACATACTATAACACAACATTAATATTTTGATAACTAGATTTCAGAGAAAAAAAACATATTCATATAGATCAGGGCCAAATCAGTACCGTCTTTTGTAATGGCAGGAAAAAAAACCTGCATTCCATTCAATAGCTGTCACTGAAAACTTCTCGTCAGTAAATTGAGATGTACGTATATGCATAATTTATCATTTAATTAGGAAACATGCAGTGTATTTGTTTGCCAGGTCTGTTTGGAGTGGTCAAAACAAAATGCATTAGTTTGTTAATATTGTTTGTAAGTGAATGGCATGGAATTTGTAAATCATGTGCTATTTCTTTGATTGTGTTTGGCAAGATAAAGTAAAATAAGCCATCTACATGAAAATGTTCCGTTTCTTGGGGCTCTACATCCATCATACATGCAGAGAGAGAGAGAGAGAGAGAGAGAGAGAGAGAGAGAGAGAGAGAGAGAGAGAGAGAGAGAGAGAGAGAGAGAGAGA
>JAFBJU010000331.1:1309994-1325832 GCA_016785305.1 Colistium nudipinnis | reverse complement strand
GAGAGAGAGAAAGACTGTCTAAGTAAATGATGGGCCATTAAAGTCTCTTAATGTCACCTTTTCGCTGCTGGTAGTTAAGAGGCAAATAAAATATGCCTAATCTTGTTTGAAATCTTACCATCACAACTTTCCTCAAGTCAAAACACACTCACACAAAACCAACACACTGCCTCAGAAGGCGTATTTATTGCATGTTTAATATGTATGTAATCCTTTTTCAATATGGGAGTGCCATCATTCTATTATCGCCTTTCTAGCAATGTTCTATGTCTTTCATTGTTTTCCTTTTTTTAAATAATTTTTACTACATCTCCTCTCTTTTCCTCTGCACGCCTCTTCAATCTGATGATCCGATCTGTCTTCATGCGAGTTAAATTTCAATTTGAATAAAAAAAAATTCCAATAGCTGCTTCCTACTATGTTATGGTGAGCTATAAATATTATGATTACACTGCTTGGCTCGGTAGAACCACTGCCGAGACATCCCGTATATTGGGCTAAAATGCACACACTGTGCACCAGACAAAAAGCTTTATGTCCCAAATTTTGCAGTGGGAAAGTTGGCAACCCTTCACTGCACGTCCACAGAAAGCTACATTAATTAACAGCTTATTTAGCTTAATACAATGTCATGTGCTATATTACTAAAATGTGAATATTTAATTACTGGTAGATGTAGTTATAGTTAGCGGTTTTAAGACTGTGGCAACGAGTATGCCTACGGAAGCGCAATGCATTTCAAATGCATGAGTTTATATCCATGAAGCACATCATATTAGTTGAATTACTCCTGCACGGAGAGAGGGACCTACTGCGTGTCAGACGGGGCTTTGCGCCTGAAAAAAACACAACGCCTTGAGATGCCTGCACAGTGTTGACATACTAATATTAATGCCGCTCTCATTTTTAAGTAGCATTCATATTTGTATATTATATATAGCTCCCGTTCCTTTCCAATGCTTAGGCCACGTTAGCCACGATTGAGACCGGAGATCAGGATCTCTTTATTAAAAGATCCTGATCCCGTCACAACGAGATCCTGATCTCCTCATAACGAGATCCTGATCTCTTCATAACAAGATAAGCTGTCTCCATTTTCTTTATTTGGTGAATGTAATGCACTTCCACAGCTTTTTATTTCTTTTTATGTATTTCATTTCTTTTTATGTATGTTGGTCATGTGATGAAGATTGCAGCCTGTGCAGAGTACCCTGACCCGTTGACTTGTCAAAAGTCAGCTGGGTTCCAGCTCCATCCGAGGGTCTCAAAGGAAAAGTGGGACAGATAATGGCTGGATGGACATTGTTGTATTGGAATCGCCACAACTATGGCAGTTCCGTTCAAAGCTGAGTTTTTCTCCTGTAAAGTGCATTTTTATTATTTTTCAGTCTACACACACACACACACACACAAGATTTCCCAGCTATACTTATGGGCCATTGCATTGACGTCCATTATATTGTGACAGCTTAATCAAAACCCCGTCCTTGACCATTCCCACTCTATACCTAACATTTTACATTTGTGCCCCAATAGAACCAAGATTTGGTCCCCATGAAGACTGCTAAAAGGGTCAGTGAAAACCAGAGGTGGTCCTTAAGATGTAACACACACATGCATGCTACACACACACACAACCACACACATTCGGAAGACAAATTGGACAATTCTCTAGGGCAACTATGGCACCTCAAGCTATTAAGGTGTAAACACTGTGTGTATGCGTGTGTCTGTGTACGAGTGTGCGTGTGTGCGCGCTCACATGTGTCAGTGTCAGTTTCTTTGTAGGAGATACCGAGGCAGTGTGTGCGCTACACATGGCTAGATTCAAGAATGTACTATCATATGCACAGCAATTACAGAGCCCAGTTGCTGGCAATGACATTCTTGGTTCTCGGAATCCTCTAACAGTGCTCACAAAACAGTGATAAAAAAAAGAAGAACAAGATAATTGTAAGAAGATACAAGCTCCCAGTCCTACGTATTGGCAGCTAAATGGAACTGGGAGCAGATTTTTCAACTAACTTTCTACTCTCTGCTCAGCTCAGTTTCTGCTGGTAAAGCTGCGGTCAGGGTTTTACTCTGCTGCAAATGTCTTGCAGCAGTTAAGTTAATTTAGTCAGTGAGGCGTCCTACAAATTGGACAAGCTGTTTCGGTTGCTTAGTAACAGCAGGCACAACAGTAGCACGTCTTCCCACTAATGTTAAATGCTACAATCTACACTGTAACAGATACATTTAACACGCTGACACACTTGCATGAGAAAAACTGAATGGCAGTTTTTTTCTCAGAAGTTTGTGCACATAAATTATGATCTTCAAATCATAGAGCAGTCGACTAGAAGTAAATCTTTAAACCTGACCACCAGAGAGTTCCCAGGGCTAATTTATAATGATCAAATAGGTTTGTGCTTTCAGGGAAATCAATTAAGGGTTTCTTGTTTTAGGCCAAAAGTCAGAGTCACAGGGTCAGGGCAAATTAATTTCTAACCCAATAAGTCAGGAAGAGTTATAGCCATCGACTCAGAATCAGTCAATCTACTTTACTGGTCAAAAGGTAAAAGAGTGAAAGTGGCCCATTGTCTTACCTTTTTCTTGGATTTGAAGACATTACAGCGAAAGACATTACTCTGTCCATCTCTGGCGATGTAGCTGAAGATCTTCAGGTCCTGGGAGTCATGAGAAACATAGAATATCCTGCAATGGAGAATAAAATAGGTCAGAAATTAAAATAGAGGGGAAAAGATAGGGATACAAAACAGAATTCAGAGCCAGGCAGCTTTTCTAAGTGTTTCTTAAGACTCAAAATAGGCACATACCCGGTCTCTCTAGGTTTTCAATGTGCCAAAAATACATGAAGGTTAATAAAGCTCTGCTTTAACTTCCTTGTAGCTTTCTCCATTGTTTACATGGGAATTTGGGAAAAGAAGCTCAATGACACGGTCTGAAATCCAGGTAAACAAAGCCAAAAAAAAACACTTGTAATATAAATAGTGGGTATACTGCAGTGTGAGGAGGACATAGGGGATGCAAAATTCTTATATGAAATTGTTTTCCTGTGTTAAGGTTTGGGCAAAGTTTGTGGTAAAAATAAGAGTCCTCCCGGTAGGGAAAGACTGAGTGCAATCCAAGAGCAAAAATATACACAATACCCCACAGAGGTTGGGGTATTGTGGTTTGGAGGAAATAAGATGAAGCAAAAAAGGGACAGTGCACCAAAACCTGTGACAGCAAATGCATCAGGCACTGCTGGAGGTGCACATGGTAGGAGTTAAGCTCTACAATAGATCTCACTTGTGACGACAAACCCTTAGGGAGAGACTGAGCATTAACGATATGGTGACATAATGTATGAAACCCAGAAGCTGGATATTCTCATGTTCTGAGACAAAAGAAGAAGCTCAGAGAAGTGAGTTTTAGAGAGTTTTACAAATGATTTTAGTGCATTCAAGATTTTGTGTGGTGGATTTAGAAAGATTTTCTCGTGGGCAACTTAGGTGGTTATTGCTGTCAGCTGGAATTATCAAGTGGTCAAAGGAAGCAACAGAAAGCTCAGGCAGAACAGGGACCTAACTGGTCAATCAATGTCATAATAATTTGCTCCGTTGGAAATCACGAGAAATGTATCACAGTGAGACAACAAGACAAGGGCAAGAAATACAATGAAACCCTAATAACCCTGTCCTAATGTGTTGTGTTTCCATGCCTGTTAGTTCTGTGTGTACAATCACACACGCTACATTTTCCAGTGTGTTTCGGATCAACACACCGCACGTTTTTGCTTAATTTCTCCTCCTCCCATTCTTAACTATTCTGAGTTGCCTCAGGAATGACTCTGTGAGTGCAGCAGCGGGGTTGTAACTGAGAAACCCGATGACCCACAGCTCTGAATGTAAAAAAAGTAGAAAAAGTTATAAAACCAGCCTTAGGATCCCGACCTACCACAACTCCCCAACACA
This sequence comes from Colistium nudipinnis, assembly GCA_016785305.1. Taxonomy (NCBI): domain Eukaryota; kingdom Metazoa; phylum Chordata; class Actinopteri; order Pleuronectiformes; family Rhombosoleidae; genus Colistium; species Colistium nudipinnis. Next base: position 1,321,873 of record JAFBJU010000331.1, on the reverse strand, counting down.
ACAACCATTAGAATAGAAAAATGTTCTTATTATGATCACCATTATATTGTTCCAAATGACTTCTGTAATCATGCCATCTATTGTTTAATTATTAATATCTGCACTACAGCACTCTGACATTTATCCACTCACAACAGTACACAGTATATACAATTGCTTTCTGGTTCATACAAAGTTTAAAGGGTTATATATTTATCTCATGCAAACAAAATTCTCTTGAAGTTAGTACACTCGTCACTGGTGCAGGTATTAGCACCAACAGCAGATTTGAGCATCACCATTTGAACAGAACGATACATGGATCCTATAGGCATCTGCAGCTTTAACAAGGGCAGCAGAAACTTGAAGCAGAAATTTCTGCGTGGGTCTATGTCAACAAACGGAGGGATAGCACGGCCCCATTTATCAAGCGGCGTCATCTACTGGAAAAAGGCCGACCACTCCCTAACCACTGATCTTTGCAGAACCCTTTTAATCGCCTCCTGTTCCGACCCTTTGCCCCTTCCTCCACCTTCTCCAACCTCCGGGCACTGCGACCAATGCACCAGCAAATGTCTTTCTTTGAAGTCTGATGAAGGGAAAAGATCTTGTGTTCTGCCGACCCCTTGCCCGCAGGGAACCGAACCTTATTCTAAAACCTTAGGCAGTGTCGCCACACCAGTGAAGCTCAGCCGAGAGAGAGAGAGAGAGAGAGAGAGAGGGGGGGGGGGGGGAAAGTGAGCTCAGCTGAGGGGAGGCGCTCACAAATCCCCAGGCAGCATGGAAATGACAACTCTGATACATCTCCGTAAACTGTCTTCAACAGCGTCCAGGTGAGGAGGTATCAGACAGCTCAGGACCAAAGAAGTCCATGGTTAACGGAAAAATTGATCAGACAACCAAGTCTGCGTGTTTGATTTAAGGCCTGTTTAAAATTCTCAACACTCTGCAACCTGATGATGAACAGAAACAACACACAATACTTAGATAAACAACACTTAATGGGAACTGCTCATATCTTAGTTGTCCAGCCCTCTTGCCGGCTCAAATTCAAATTAAGTTGTGTCCTGTGCTGGAAGAAATAAAGCAGGTATGGTTCCTCACGAAGATAAACAGCAGGTCAGTGAAGGAAAATGTATAGAATCATTACTTATACAACCAAGAAGTGAAAGATGAGGCTAAGATTTTCTTCCGTTTCAGTGTCACGGGGTAAACATTAATCAATTTTAATTTCAGGTCATCTAGATAATATATCTTTGAAGGACAAATCTTTAAATGAGATAAGAATGAAATGATAAATTGCCTTTATGTCTCTTTGCGAAATGAGCACTGGATGATTTTACATCAGGGCCTCAGAATCAAAATGATGTTTTACAGCAGACATTTAACAAACGAGGAACTTTTGATGTGCACAATTTACCCTAAGGACTAATATATAAACAAACAAATAAAGGACACAACTTGAGGTCTCAGCCTTGCTGTAAGTGTAAGTGCCTAGAGATAACATCTGTTGTGATTTGGCACTATACAAACACAATTGAATTCAAAGAGGTTGTTTTGGATTTAATTTACTAGTCAAATTTAAAACTAAAAAAAAAAAAAAAAATACAGTGCCTGTCAAAAGTTTGGAAACACCTCTGCAGATAGTAGTAGTACACTTTTTAGTGAAATCTTTCTTTGCTATAGCTAATAAAGAAAGTTGGTTCTTTCTTACTATTTTTTAAACTATGAACATGACATGGCTATTTCATACAAAAGCTACTATAATTGAACCAGGGTAGAGTCATGAAGCTTGTTAGTACTGCAAATATACTGTATACACATGCATTGTTGGTCTTCAACAAGATAGCCATCTAAAGCATAATAACGAAAAGTAGGTTGTATGGTGATGTTTTGTATATGAATGCAGTCTATTTATCTTTTACCTAATTTATAATTGAAATATTGTTTTAATAAGGGAATTTAATTAGAAGCCATTAGAACAATCTTGCTACCAAGAGAAGCAACTAGTAAAAAAAAAGAGAGCTAGACACGAGTAAATGAAAGGATGAAGTGAGGCAGACGGCGAGTGTGTGACTCTCAATAACTACACATACATACACCCACTCGGTCTAAGACGAAGCTTGTTAATAAGCCCCTCTTGTTAACAATCTGCCACACAAGGTGGTGTGATGTGGTGTTTGAATAATGATGTGGGCTTGTTTTAGAAGGCCTCTGCCATTTCTCCTTTGATAAATCACTGCCTGTGAAACACAGCCACTATCAATCAAAAGCTAAGAGGCAATGCATGACGCACACGGTCTCAAAAACAGCACATGGAATCAATACTATGACACACCTGGGCCAGCAGATCAGACTGTACTGAAAAGTGTCTATGTGTGTGTGCGCGTGCGTTCTCAATTTTTGCAACAGCATCATGTCCGGGAATAAAAGTCTGGATTAATATCATCCCTGAGCAGTTAACATCCTATTATTGGAAATCTATGAAAGCTACAGTATCATTTTAAGTACCAGGAAGCATTTGTGGGATACTGCAGAGAGTCACCCTGAAAAAGTGTATCACAGAGTAAATCCATGACAAAATATTCTGCTAGCTGTTAAAACAGAGTACATAAATCAAATAATAATAAATATAAAATAATTCATAAATCTTAGTTTATTCCGTCCCTTGTCATCAATTTTACACAGTTGTAAAGCAGATGGCCAAATGAAGCAGGAGGACGTGGGGGAACGTAATCTTAAAAAGTATGTGTGTGAACAGATTGACAAGCTGTCTGGAACTATGTTGGTTGTATATAAAGAACACCTTCCAAAAAAACAAAGAAGCAATACGAAATAAAGAAAATGTACAACTTTCAAACTGGTACTTGTCACTCAATTGTTCTACTTGTGAATCCATAAGATATTTGTGGGCCTCAGTCCCCAGTGTTTCGTCTACTCGTTGGCATTCTGATGCAGAAGCTTGTTTTTCTTATTCAGATTTCTTGTGTTTTTACCTGTGATTAATGAGATCACAGATTGTGTTTGCCATTTATTCCTGCACAGAGAGCACTGAAGGCAATTCACCCAGCAGCTAAGGCTGCGAGTGACAGAGTAGCTATTTTATAATCCTGCAATCACCATGCCATCAAGCCTCATTGTTTTCCTGTCCCAGAACTTCAGACCTCCCATGATGAAGAGTTTACTGGGTGTGATTTCTGTATTTATTCATATGTTGAAAAGTCAATCATTACATGTGACTTTTCCTGTACTCTTTCAAGAGTCCAACTGGACTTAGGGTCCATTCTCAGATTGTAGTTCTTCTCAAAGCAGACAGTTGAATGAACAATGTTCCAGTGGGACATGGCATGACATAACAATGAGTTGCTATGCACAGCAATGATGCAGAAGCATTGGACATTATCCACCAGTAATTTTATAGGTTACACCTGATTTTCCTATATGTCTAATAAGGCTTGAGGTTGAGTATTGCTTGAGAGATAAGTGCCTTTGAAAAGGCTATACAAGCCTTCGAGTAGAAGGAGAAACATGGTTTTGCTTGGAAATGACTCGTTTTCTTTTTCATACAAGCCTAATTGCAGGGACAAATGGCCGATATTTCCCTGACCTACAATGTTTTCCAGAACAGCACGGACTTGGCAACGCCAGAATAAAATGAAATAATTACACAGCATGCTGATTAGGCATTATGTTGAAGTCACTTTAGAGGGTCATTCTGTGAAAAGCTGTTGCTCAACCTCAGACAGTAACACAACAAAACAGCCAACTCGAAACTATTAAACTGTTAATTATGTACAAAAAAAACGCAACTTCTTCACTGGACTGTCATTCTCGATTTTTCTCATTGACAGCCTCCTTTATCTGCGACAAATTTCTCACCCCCACTCTTTCCCATTAACAAATCATTATTCTTATTATTATTACTCTGCCAGAATAGACATCAAGTGTTCTTGCTACAACATTTTCATTTTCATCATCAGGAGAACGACAGCTCACACAGTATGCGCGCAAACTGCAATGTGGAAACAATATGATGAGGTTTTGCATTAAAGGCATCATCAAAGGTCAGTGAATGGGTCAACTGTTTGATGGCGCTTTCATTAAAAGAACATCAGTTGAACCAGCACACTGGTTTTGTCTCCATTTCCCTGACTTACCCATGGACTATAGAAAAGAGGGAAAGGATGAGAAGGAGAAAATAATACAATAACATTAAAACTGAAGAATAAGGGAAAGAAATCTCATTAAAAGAATTTAAAACATGATATAAGGGAGGAAGGCCTTAGAATGACACGGTTTTAATTGTAATAATAAACTACAACATACAGAATGAGTGAGTTTTCATGTGTTCCAGATAGTCAGTGTTTTTATTGATCTGAAGTTATGCCGCATCGGCAGGGGTGCAGGAGACAACCTACATGCCCAGTGTCCATGAATGCCTGTTAGAATGATACAGTGGAGGATTAATAGTCACTCCACATACTTAATGTGTCAAGTCCAATTTCAAATGATGTTAAGTTAAGTTAAGTTAAGATCTATTCCACTGAGTCCACTGGTAAATGTGATGGTTGCTTATAAGAAGAAACCACTTGGCTGAGAAGAGAGGCTAGTTCCTTTATAACCTAAGTCAGATCTTTTGTGCGTGAAGATGAGGCAGCACGCATGCACTTACTGACACATACAAACACAATGTGTCTGAAAGTGCATTTACTGCAGCAAAGGAAACCACCAATGCCTTATGAAGATGTATAGTCAGGGCAAAGGTAAATTAGAACAAACAAATGACCGTAACATGTAACATGTTTCAAAGTGAAGTGAGCCAAAGTGAGTATACATTTAAATGCCACTGTGTAAACTCCACATACTTAATGTGTCAAGTCCAATTTCAAATGATGTTAAGTTAAGTTAAGTTAAGATCTATTCCACTGAGTCCACTGGTAAATGTGATGGTTGCTTATAAGAAGAAACCACTTGGCTGAGAAGAGAGGCTAGTTCCTTTATAACCTAAGTCAGATCTTTTGTGCGTGAAGATGAGGCAGCACGCATGCACTTACTGACACATACAAACACAATGTGTCTGAAAGTGCATTTACTGCAGCAAAGGAAACCACCAATGCCTTATAAAGACGTATAGTCAGGGCAAAGGTAAATTAGAACAAACAAATGACTGTAACATGTAACATGTTTCAAAGTGAAGTGAGCCAAAGTGAGTTTACATTTAAATGCCACTGTGTAAAGTTAAGGGCAAACTGAGACGCACAGTCGACCCAGCGTCAAGACAAAGCCATCAATGCCACAGAGAAATCACTTGGTCTTCCCCCGAGCACCGATTGGTGTCAGTGTGCTGGCATGCGTGTGCTCTCCCTTTCCGAAACCAAGGTCATGCTCACATACCTACAAACAGGCAGCCACACAAACCCAACTCCCGGAGGCAGTGGGCAGAGAGGAGCAGAACAATAACAGCGACTGAAACCGCCGTAGTCTTCATTTACATTGAACAGAGAGAAATGTATAGCAGCAGCCTTCGGATGAAACAAATACAAAAACGCAGACCCAAACTGAAGCAATTAGTTTCCCAGAAAATGCAATCCCTTTGGCACATTAGCAATGGTATCGGGCACTGTAAGCTCTGAGTTTTGAATACAGATCAGAACCCAGGTGATCAATAATATGGTGGACTGCTGCTTTCGAAGAGAAAGAGATAGAAAGGAAAATTGCTTTAAGGGTTGCCAGATCATTTTTGGTCATATTTTTTTGGTTGAATAGAGAGTGCAGTGATTAAAAAAATAAAATAAAAAACGTGGCAGCTGTGGCACCATTTACTCCAGTCTCTGAGCCGCACAATCACAGTTAGGAATTAAAGGTCACTTTCAACACGATTACGAGGCTGTAGAGCAAAGAGCGGTCACGCTGCCCTCCCTTTTCCCAAACGGCTAATTTAGCGTTACAGTCCAATTTCAGGGCGATCAATGTTATGGAAACTACAAACAACAAAAAGGTTAAGTGGGACTTATTTATTGCTACACACAAAAAAAAAAGTCTAAAGGGTCTGGCACGTGTAGTCTATAATCATTTTCAAAGATATTTTTAGTGTTAGACACACTGCTTTAGATCTTAAGAGAGCAAAATACACACACACATCAAATTGTTAATTAGGTCTGTATTGATTGTGAGATTATGGACATCGAGCGGGTTGAGAACGTGTCTTGTGCTGTGAATTATTATATTGTAGCCATTTATTATCACGGATAGGTCATATAACAGTCATGAAAAGTGGTGACAGCTCTGGTATTTGTCACAAAATTAAAAATGCCAGTCAAAGCAGGAAATACTGCAGCTGGTTGCAAATGGACAATGGCGTGCATTGTAATCATGAAGAAAACCCCGGGGTGCCTGTGCACAGGGTTTTCTGAGTGAAATATAACTATAAAGCACCTGCAGCTGATTTACAAATGATTCAGATAACAAGGAAATCATTTGCAAATATATATTTTTTTCCTTGGTTGCAACTACATATTAATGATACGAGGAAGATAGTCTGCTTTCACCAAAAGTTTTCAGAGCTCAAGTCAAGCCTCGACCGGCGCAGGCCACTTAAGCTCCACTATTATTATAACAACATTTTTCAATAAAATCATTCTTCACGCCACCTTGTACTTTGATACAACACACTCAGAACCTAACGCTCATTTACATATTGGCAAGGCTGACTCAGGAGCAGAACTAACCCATCTTTCCTCTTCAAAATGAAATGTTTAATTCATAAGCCATAAAAAGGGAATTTGTCTTTACAGCCTTACTTGGCCTGGTATGACCAGTAGCTTAAGATGACTAATGTCAGCTCATGTTACCAAACTTTAAATAGATGTTACTACTGCTATCTACTAACTAAGTCAGTTGTCAGTTGTGTTCGTAGTGGGGAGGGTTGCATAAAATAATGAAGAGACCAGGAAATGCACTTTATCAAAACCAGTCAATGCTTCTTGATACTGGATGATGCCACTTATGAGATGAAAGCATTCTGACAATTTCAAATTAGCATTATACTCAACACAAAAAAAAAAACTTTCTCTTTTTTACAGGATGAAACATATTTAAACAAACTGAAAATATGTTTTCTTTTGTTTTTCAATTTTCAGATTGATTGCCCCTTATTTACAGGTGTGATTAACATGACATGCCACAATTTATATAATCAATCATTAAAAAAAAACTTTAGGATTTACTCGATGAAGCCTATGAATATTATAACATATTTGTTTGTATAAATATGTGTCCATCCGTCTTGCTTGACAGTAAAATGACTTATTAACGTATTTATATTACATAAATCAGAAAGCAGTTCTAGAGATATCTAGTTTATTTTTTCTTATTTCCCTTTAGCAAAGTAAGCTATAAAATCTGACTGTCCATTAGCTCCAAGCACAGAGAGAGAGAGAGAGATAGGATACAGCCGCGACTGAGATTGTATAGGACTGAATAAGGTTATGAGAAACGTTATGGGCTTGAATGAATGAATTTGTATAAGTTTGCTGTGTGTGTGCGTGTGGGAGTCAACGAGGCTGCTCACGGATGACAGCAATGAACGCAGTTAAGAAGTTCAAACCCTTACAGATCCTGTACACAGATGCGTGCAAGCACGCACGCCACACGCACGCCGCACGCACGCACGCACACACACACACACACACACGCGCGCACGCACGCACATGCACACACGCTTGGTGCAGTCAGGAACTTAAGATGGCAGTTTATTGCTTTTTACATTTTTATTTAGTTTTATTGAGCCATTTTTATCATTATGTCTCAAGTTCACTCTCCCTGATCCACCAAGGCTTTTTTGTACGACATATTTCTCACTTTTTTTTATTTTTTTTTATTTTGGTGGTTGTACTGAACTGAGCGGAGCTGTGATTGTATGAACACGCAACCAGCTGTTAGAGCACTCCCAAACAGCAATTCTCCCTGGAGCAAGACCTGCAATGGAGCTCAGGAGCAGGAAATGCCGGAGGTGCAGCGTGGGAGTGAAGTTGAGAGCGAGGAGGCAAATTTAAACCCCCCTGTCCCGTCTCTATGAAACAAAGCTACATCCTTTGTTTCATGGAGATGTGGCTGAACTTTTTAGATCACAGTGGGTCTATACTCTTCCCAGGACTCTGACCTTTTAAGTTTTGTGTTTACATTCCAGCGACAGCTGATGAGGCAGCGGCAAGTGTTATTTAGCATATAATGCACGTCACTGTTGCCAAACTCCACTGTCACTACCGTTCACCAGTTTGTTGTCTGCACCACATGATTAAATAGATCACTGGACCTTTTGAATAGAATTGCTAAAACTGCATAAAATTGCACTCTCATGCCCAGTATCTGTTAACAGGAGGCACTGGGATTCCATTGGTCAGATCATTGAGGTTTTTGATTTGCCAGAAACATGCCCAGGAATAGACACAATACAAAGAATATTTAATGATGTTTTTCCTGAAATTACGAATCCTTCATTGCGAAGGGCATTTCTGTACGCTTATTTCAACATGGAGTGGTAGGATGGGATCCAGTGACACGATTAACTCGAGAATGTGTGGAGGTGCATTCCATTGCCAGGTTATTCAAAGCTGTGCACTTGTGATGAAGAGGCATGCCAGGTAAGAACACTTCTTTATGCCAGCTAAGACCTGAGGCATGTCTCCCACAAAAAAAAAACTCGTGTGAAAGAGCATGAAGCGGATTAGAAGCTTCAACATCAACGCCGTCAGCAAGTGCGTTTCAGTCAGTTCAGCACTGGAGCCACACAGGACACGTCTTCAGTCATCAAACATGCCCCGTCCTACCCCCTGCAGCTGAACACCTCTGATCCACAGAGATGACCACACTCTGCCAAATAAAGGAATGCAATGACCAGCTAGTTTTGTGCAAGACTGAAAGACAACCGTTCACTTTCACACCTACGAACAATTTTGAAGTCCCCAATCAAGATGTACAGAGAAAATATCTCTAAACGGCAAAAATGAGGATTTATGTACAGCGTTAGCTTTAGAACACTTGACGACTGAGACAAAACAATGTTCTATCTTGGATCAGTGCCTCTTTCTCACGCACGCACGCAGGTCTACGTAGTAATGTGCACTAACGAATAACCAAGAGCATCCTGTGATTCAGGACGGCTTTGTCCCAAAGCTTTCTCTCTGGTGAGCCAGCACACCAGACAGATTGGGTGGGTGTTACACTCTGCTGTCTGCAGAGAAATATTTCAGCCTTGACTCTCATAATGGCTGGCACACAGCGGGAGGAGGTCTAAAGATGTCTTTGGAATCATCGATCAAACCATCTGTAACAGTTCAAGCTTTCCTGAATTCATAATCTGGAGAGAGATCACACATAGGCAGTTATGCACATTTGGTTCCCACATGTAAAAAAGAGGCCAACTGCCCAGACTCCCCACCAAAGGTCCTTTCCTCTTTTGACCGATCATACGCTTCTTTACAAAGTCAGTTAGAGGCTGGGGTCCAACTCCCTGTTCTGTGTATACAACGTAAACACTGAATTTTCATTTTTAATTTCAATAATGGAACGGAATAGATGTCCAGCATGCCAGAACAGAAAGCGGCAGCTGTTATGTGATCCGTCGCTGCCTCTGATTCCAGGACGACGGGGATGGATCTAAACTGACGGTTGCAGTATGGCAACTTTCCAGCTTGTTTGGGTGAGCGTATAAAGGAAGGTAGCGTGGACGAATCTGTGTAAAAGAGGTTATACACAGCTATTGTGTACAACATTATTTGTGGCTTAGATAAGTCTACCTTAAGGTCTTGGAATTGGAATTTAGACCATAACGGCGACTATGTAAACAAAGCAACATCTTGAAACCAGGTAGAGTAACAGGGAAAATAACTTCTTAACTACAAGGAAACACTACGCCAGTGCAAAGAAGACAATAGATTAGTAAATTTGTTCATTTTTGTTCATTTTTAAAACTCGGCCCGAAATGAAAAAGTGTGTGGATGTTTTGCGAATGGGTAAAACAACAAAAAGGTGCTCAGGCTGCCAGTTTCAGGTGCCTGATCCAGGGAATTCAGATCGACTCCGGTTGGTCCGCTGGCTCTGCCCCGAGGCTTGGGCTCGCTGGCTAACAGAATGTAAAAGACACACACCTTGTCTCTGTTTGTCGGGCGAAAGGGCACGGACAGCTACACCTGTGTATATCCCATGACAGCAGCAAAGTGATGAAAGGTTCTCCTTGTATGCTAATTATTATGATGGCCAGTACCTGTGTTAATAGCAATAGCTTCAGCTCCATTATCTGTGGCAAAAACATATATATTTTCCAGTTGGAGCTTTAACCATTACCAGCATTCTGACCGCATTATGGTCTCACACATGCACAAGACCATCTACAGGGTCGAGAAAGGGAACAAGACATTCCTGGTGGTGGAATGGAACAAATGGAATTTGATAAACTCATTAAAGAGCTCTATAAATGTGGTCCCCATATAATGCTGTGCCTCAATCACAAAATGATTAAAGCAACAAATTAGATTTCCCTGTTCCACCAAACGTTTGCCTGGCACAAAAAGCAACGTCTAAATGCCAACTGTTGTCTTGCTTTCTACTCCACTGTATGTTGCTGTGCTTGTTTTATAGTTCTGGAAATAAATCATTCCAGTGAGAGCACGCTCAGGACCCTGGGAATGAATATGTATGAGTCGGAAGCTGAACATGCATATCGTTTTTTGTGCATATTCTTGCCCATATGCCAACATTTGGACTATACAGTATATCCTATGCTGTTGTGTCCACAGGGTCCCGACGGCCACGTAGTTAGGATTTAAGAAATAACTGTGGTCAGTGGAACACCCCTCCGACATGTTAACAGTGTATCGCGAGAATGCGACCACCCCTGTCAGCGCCGATGCCGCCCGCTAGTTGGTGGACAGCCTCAGTGGCAGAGGGCCAGCAGCTCCAGTAAGAAAGCAGCTGAGGATGAAGAGGAATGCACAGAAGAAACGCCAAGCACTCAACTAAATCCTGCCAAATGATTAAGACACACGGCATCCAGCCTCTGCGCATCTAAAGATAAAAAATGCTATGCTCCCACATAGGAGCATTTAAAAGGGCCTGTGGGGTCTTTGATGTGTATTTTGCACAGCATTTGAATATAGTATGTGTTATTTGCTCCATTTCAACATAGCACATTCATTCAAACCCCAGACTAAAAGATGACACCTTTTCTCACATGGGGACTTGCACATTTGCAGAATTAACGAGAAAGCCCCCTTAATGGGTTTACTACTCAAATAAAATGGTGATAGCTACTGCTCGAGTCGAGAGATACAAGCCACACTCTTTGCATATTTATTCACCTAGTGAAAGATAACTTGGATTTAACTCAGGGTTTTCAGCATGTTTCAATGCTTCCTCATGGTAGCATCAGAAATTATATAACGGAAGCTTTACAGCACATCATTGCACCTCGGTATAGAGTTAGTGAGAATACAATGGGTTGTATTGTTCATATTGCCTTATTTCAGATAGAGACTGTTGACGCTTGGTATGTTCGATATATCAGAACTCAGATCCTAGATCCTGGCCTACACTATCATCAGATCAAACATGTGCACTTGTATGAAAAAGTTAAAAATAGAGACCAAACCAGACCAAATATTTAACAACTGTCCAGTGCAGCTTGTTGTCATAGAAGAGAAAAGACTCGGCACAGCAGATGACGGCGACTGATGGATGAGTCTTACACATCATACTCTGCTTTGTGTCTACCCCATATGTGGGGGAAACTTTGTGAATGTTATATATAATATATATATATATATATATCTATATATATATAAAAATATATATATATCTAAAAATATAGAAATATTTATATATATTAATATATAGATATATCT
>JAFBJU010000331.1:487725-659447 GCA_016785305.1 Colistium nudipinnis | reverse complement strand
ACACACACACACACACACACACACACACACACACACACACACACACACACACACACACACACACACACACACACACACACACGTATATTCCTTTTTTTTTTTAAATTATTGTTCATTTAATTATGAAAAATGCTAATTCAATTTGGCAACAGAGTTACATAAAAGTATTAGATTTTTTTTTTATCGCTAACAAGCATTGGTCAATACCGAAACTAGTTTTTTTACTGAATTACAAATATGTATCTCAGCTAAACAGTTCATCTCACCAACAAAACACATCTCAAAATAAGCTCATTCATCCACAACACTGGCAACAAGCTTCACCCAGGAGGCAAACACTGTCACTCTTAGCACACTGAAATACAAAATACTCACAACAGAGAGCATAACATAAAAGACATTTCATCTTAAGGTTTCTTAAAGTTTGAATGTTTTTTTTTCAGATATCTAAGTATTCTATTATAGAATAAGATATTTGGAATTTATAGAGTGTACTAATAATATAATAATTTTATGTTTTTCAAGGACCCAATTGTTACCGATACTGACCGCGTTCACATAGGCAAAAGTAACATTGTCTGCCAGTACTCTCTACTTGAATTTCTATCCGTTTTATGGCATTGTTTGCAATGACCATATCGATGAAATAAGTTTTCTGGCCTCTCCATTCTGCATGCAGTCCTACATACAGTAATCAATATATTTAAAAAATGTCATTAAATGTAAAATATAAAGATAATGTACTTTACTGTAAAATGTAGTTCAACAGTACGGGGATGCATGACTCACCTGTTGTTTTGCCAGGGTATTCTCAATATTGATTGTTTAATGCCGCAAATTTGGGTGCACCCTCAAACCGGCCTCTCAAAGAGAGTCCATGATTCACCACGTGGTGAATAATAGTCACCACCCTTAACTCATTAGAGACCATAGCTCTTGGGTTTTCCTCTCCTTCCTCTTTGCACTCTCTCTGCCACTCTTCTCTCTCCTCTTTAATCCACGTTTCCAAAAAGAACATTCAGAAGCCATCTCCTTTTATCTGCTCGCTCTGAGCAATTAGGCCAAACACAGGTCAGCTGGGTAGGTCGTCAGCAATAAGCTGCCCTCAGCTGGGTTTGAAATGTTGTAATTCTGTGTGCCTGGCAAAGCCATGGCACATAGTATGCTCTCCACACATTTTTTTTTCTCTTCTTCTTCTTCTGTCACGTATTTCGGAGCGCTATTCTTCCCGCAGCGTTCATCCGATTTGCACAAAAAGCACATCAAAATGTGCGGCCTGTTTGGGAATGGTGTGCTTTGACCTATCTAAGAGATTATACAATTGGTTGTAGCACAAATTGCACAAAAGTGGAAAAGTGCAACAAAAGCAGTTTTGAGCTATTGCCACTTGTTTCCAACCTACTTCTCAATGTCTCTCTTCTCCCAGATATGTGTCCTATCCTTCGCATGAGCATGAACCTCTACAGCTTGTTAGCAATTGAAAAAAAAGTGGTTTACAAAAATCACAATCACATTCAAATATTGAATTCACTGAGAGTTACCATTGCTCAGCTGCTGTTATTTACATTACATGAGTGGTCTAGGAGAAAATATACACACAAATAGCAATTTATGACTTCAATACATTTAATTGTTAATTAATTCATTGCACATTTGCTCAAGTTCAATCATACTCCATGTAAAGCTTTAGAAAATACAATCTCAGTCATCTCTGATATGATTCTGAGTGCTTTGTGATGATTTTAAAAAATAAAATACAGTATATGAGAGCTAAACCTTCTTGACAAGAGTCGTGGTCTTTGATAAATATGTAAAGTAAACACAGAGAAACAGGGCAGCATAACTGGTCAATGTCAAAGAAACGTTCATTCATATTTAGGTAGTGTAACTTTTGACATATACACATACATTTCCTTTTGTCTGTGACTTAATATTAGTCTTTTCGCTTCTTCTCTTAAGATGTGTAGAGCATGACATACTGTACTATCCTTTTGTGGCGAACATACACATTAACTGTGCTATGAATTGCCACCCATCTGTTGGCACCTGAATAATCATTAATACAGCCACCACATTTCCCTTCAGAAATAGCTCACCAGGTTACAATAATTCACTTTTTTTTTCCTCAAATTAAAAAAATAGTTTGCATCAACTGTACACAATACCAAAATCAATGTGCTTTTCCCCATATAGTGTATAGTGCTGAGTTCCACATGCCCTCCAATGGCTGCTGTTTCAATGCCCCATTTCCTTCTTTTTTTTTTTTTGACGTGGGTGCTTAGTCACAGGATGGGTCACGGAGGCCTCTCTCCATGAAACTTTCTGTGTTTATACCTGCCGTTCTTTTCCTTGGCCACGTTGATGCAGGCATTGTGCTTGTTGCTCTGCAAGTGGTTCCAGTACTTGATGAGTTCGTTGGGGTGGAACTGATGGGACGTGATCAGGTGGCTGTACTTACAACTGGAGTAAGACACCCGCCAATGGTTGAAGAGGAACTCGTTGGGAGGGGGCGCCGGGTCGATACGCAGCTTTGCCAAGCAGATCCCCACGTAGACATCCTCCAGGTGCAGCCTGCGTATGCTTAGGGAGGCCTGGTAAATCAGCTCTGCCATGTCCCCTGAGAAAACGTACCCCGTGCCCGAGCAGAATATTGGGTAGCGCTCGCTCGGGTACAGCTCCGGCGCCATGAACCACTTGCTGTCCTTGTTTCTGTTTGGAGCATAGCCCCTCATCAGGTAGCCAGTGAAGTACCTCTGTTTGGGAGGTAGCTCAGGCTTCAGCAGCTTTTGAATGAGATACTCTGTATTGACAAACATGTCGCTGTCTGTCTTCATCACATAGGACGCATGTGGGCAATAGGTAGCCACCCAGTTCATGCCCATCAGGGTTTTGATGGTCAGGTTGTAGTAAGTGTCCTGATAGTCCTGTTGGATGATGTCATGGTAAACACGGCTCTCTTCCTCTATGCTGCCCTGAAAGAAGGTATCGGAGCTCTTTCCTATGCCGAGCAGGAAAAGACGAACAAAGCCCAGGCCCATTGCTACGCTCTGGTTGCCCCACGTCTGACGGATGGCGTTGCGGGCATCGGCCTGGCCTGGCTCCGCAGCGATGATGAGAATGAGGAAGGGTGTGGTGTCCCTGCACTTGAAGGGTTCGTTCAGGATGTAGCGGTAGGGCTGAGCACTGAGCCTCCCTCCCACACCCATCTCCTTCTGTAAACTGTTGTTGGTGCTCATTGAGTCCCCAAGTCCCATTACTGCCATCCTGGCTCCACCTCCCCCTGCGCCTCCTTCTCCTACCACGCCCTCCGCTTGCTGGGAGCTGAGGTTAAGAGGAGGCTTGGGTGCTACATACCCCGTCTCCTTCCACAGGCTCCTCAGGGAGCTGCTCTGATTGGCTTCTCCCTTGGGGCTGCGGAAGCCCCTAATGGTGTAAGCCAGCGGATTTTCCCGGGGCCCACTTCGTCCCGGCAGCCAGTCCTGGTGGCTGAAAAATAAGAAGAAGGTGAAGAGCAAAGCCAGCGAGAGGAGGCCTGCCACATGGGTCCGAAAGAGGGAGCGCTTAGCGGTCCAGGTCATCTTGATGGGACAGCAGTGCCGGCGTCTCCACTGCATGGTGCAGATCGGGGTCGCAGGTGGCTGCTGTGGCTCAAGAATGGGCAGCTGCGGCAGCGGCACTTCGATCATGTAGTTACCAACAATTAGAGGTTTATGTGTGCTGGCTGGATGGACGGGTTCAGGATATAATAAGGACTGCCTCCTTTGTGCTTGCTCTCTCTAATCTGAAAAAGACAAAAGAAACCGAAAACAGTTATGGCAGTGGTATAAAATTCACCTCCCTAAAACTGGAACTAAACCACGTGTGCGGGGAAAAGTGAAATTGTTTCTTATCATTTTATTTGTGGTTTATTATGGAACACACAAAATAACTTCCTGATGCAAATGACCCATAAACAGACGAGTCGTGGCATTTTAATTTGGACAGGGACGTCCAACCTGAGACTTACATAAGCTTAAGTGAGTGTTTTCCAATAGAAGGCCCTTTATGTTGTTGTTATGTGGTTAAACTTATTTAAATTCCGTGAAAGAGCAATAGAAGTATACAAACACACAACTTCTATCATACTCCATGTAAAGCTTTAGAAAATACAATGTCAGTCATCTCTGATGTGGTCTGTGAGGATTTTAAGAAATAAAATACAGTATATGACAGATAAACCTTCTTGATAGTCGTGCTCTTCGATAAATATGTAAAGTAAACACAGAGTAACTGGTCAATGTCAAAGAACCTTTCATTCATATTTAGGTAGTGTAACTTTTGACATACTGTATGTTGTCGTGGGAAATTTAGAAAAAAAAGGAAAGGCAGGCATGTCAGTGGCTGAAGGGGAAGACTGCTGCTGCAAAACATTCTGCCTATACAGTGCATCTCTACGGTTGGGATGGGTATAATCAGATGTGTGCTTGGTTGCTAAAACAGAGTACACAATTCAACCTCATCGCGAACACAACTGACTGGGAGAGCAAATTTCCTGCCGGCGTTTGCATGGCGCAGCTTGCTTCTTGCATGCAATTATTCAGTTTAATGCCTCAAGGCAGATTAAGAAATTGCAGGTTTGCTCGGCGTGGTGCCGGCAAACACTGCACTGAGCTGCCTGGGCGAGCGAGTGTCATCAGCCCCCTGCCACGCGTCGACAGCAAGGGAGGAGATGAATCTGTCAAAATGAGTTTTCAGGGTCCAGAGGGCTGTGGTTTCCGAAGAAGCCTGTGCCAACCTCTGATGATAACACCCTCTACCCGCCATTCTCCTCCTCCACCTAAGGCTTAGCTCTGCTGCCTAATGTGTAGCTGTGACCAGCCAGACTGCTTGATCTAACACAAACAGGAATAAACACATAGCATACGGGGGAACATGCACTTAAATATGCACATACAAACGCACACACACACACACAACAGGACACAAGTGATCTATAAGATTGCATTATGCTGCCCACAGGTGGTTCATAACGTGAGCGCACATTTGGTTCCAGACACACCCAGGCAAACAATCGGTTTGGCACACACTTATATACATGCTAGATACACACATCATCATCCCTGTGCATGAAAACTCACACACACACACACATGCACGTGCATGAGGAAACTTAACATGCCAGCAGAAACTTGCAGGTTGCACTAGACTCTAGTGAATATGAACGTGGCAGCAGTGCCAATCTTGACTCCAACCTTCCTTCGTCAGCCTATTCATTTGGGTTCTGCCTGCTTTTCTTATTCTTTATTTGTTTGCTGGCGTTTCAATCATTTGATGGTATCGAACAACAGAGCATTATTTTGCGCAAATGCTACATGTCGACTCAGTGTGGGGCAGATTTTTTGAAACTTCCAATTTTCATTTCCTGCTGTTTGCTCATTCGTCAGGACAACTGGCAAGGAACACGATAACCTTTTCAGGCGAGGGAGCTTACCCAGCGCAAGCAATTACAGGAGAATGAGAGGGGCCAGGGCCGGCTTTGTTTTAAAGGTTAACATACTTTACATCGAAGCATATCCAGCGCTTGAGAGATTTCTCCTGTCAACTAAATGAACATCTAGTTACATCTGAAGTCTGATGAAGTGTACGCACACAGAGGGGCACAAATACACATCAATATATAGGTATGTACACAGAGATACACACACATAATGGATGCCCACACACGGCCCTGCACCCGCCCACACACTCACATGTAGACATCCATGAAGGGTTGAGCGTGAGGTTTATTTTTTCCAAGTAAATGCCAGCTACACTGTGAGGGCGGGCCTCCATTTTTACTTCTTAGCAGTTCTGTTTAATCGGCCAGTGCCTCTCCTCATTAATTCATTTTCTTGCCTCCCATCAATGTCACTTCTATGCAAGCCAATTAGTTGCACTAGCACTAATTAAAGCCCCAGCAATTCTGCAGCGGTCAATAATTAGAGCGAAGGCTGGGAGAGTCACACAGTGGAGAAATACTTGGCATACATCATAGCGTTGTCTCCGTCGCCACGTCAGCTTCAACCCGAGGGAAATAAAAACATGCCGAAAGAAAAGACCCCACACAGCGGAGCGGTATGCACACCATTCTCCACAGGTAGTTTTCTTGGTATCAGCGCTTACATAAATGGTTGTGCCAGTTTCAACAACAAATACTACTTTCAACAACAGGTAAACGGGACCAAGATGGTCGCACAATAAAATAAATACCCTTGTTTCCAAAATAAGATAAACATAAATAAACAGCAAGCGAGCAAATAAAATATCTCGAAACGTCTTAGTTAGTCTTAGTCTTTCTTGTCAGATAAACGTCAAAGTTGTCAAACCTCATTCAAAATAAAGGGTTCAGTCCAATATTTCAAATGGTGGGGGCAGAAATAAATAACGGAGTGTCAATTGTGGCTCGCCAGACTGCATAATCCTCCACAGGAGATTGCAATATCTATCTACTTCTATCTACTTGGAATTCATTCAATCCATAAAAGGTGTTTCCTCTTCTCTTTAGCCTCAACTCTACCAAAAACCCTGGCTGAGGTCACTAGGCCAGACTCATGACATTGAAGATTGTGAGCAGTCCACTAGCAGCTTTTACCTTATCTGTTCTCTCTGAGGCCCGGCGTCCCAATCGCTTTCCTAATGTTGGCAAAACATGTGTGAACCACTTTTACTCCCTCTATGGCTTGGCCTGCAGGGCAATGAGTTTTAGGGCTCTCACATGTGCTTTTGTGATCTGCTTTTGAGCTCATCTTTAAAAGACACGCCCGTGGAATTCCCAGTCCCAGGCTCAGTTCAGAGCAAACACTTGAAAGAAAGGAGGCTGTTTGGGAGTATGCGCCTCTCCCCTCAGTACTGCTGTGGTCTCATCTTAATCCCCCCTCGTCCCGGTCACTTTCCTCGACCCTGTTCAGCTGCACCGCTCCCCGACAACTCGTCATTTACTGACTGTTGTTTATCATCCGATTGCAGTGACGAGCTCACAAAAACTGCCAAGAAAACAAGCCAAATCGAGGCGAGGGATGCTAGTGTCACTCTCTCTCTCTCTCTTTGATTCAGTGCGAGATATTGGACCAGCTGGTCGTCTTCTTAACTCGAGCGGGGAGTCAGGTTTTCCATTTCCTAAGCAGGTTTAAATATGTCATCAAAGTTGTATTATAGAGGACAGTCGTTTTCGGGGTGTTATTTTATGTAACAGACATAGACTGACTTTACCCATTTTATGCAACACTTAAACATGAACATGATTATTGTTATTGTGGTCACACCATTGAACTGAGTGAAAAGAATGCCTTTGGTTGGTTAGTGTTTGTATTTAGCTAACTTGTCTTACTCACCCATTCTAGCACTTTACTCATTGCTTCTATTTCACACATTGGATGTAATTTTAGTTTAATTCCATTACTTTCAATTATCATGTATTTGTATCTGGTTGTATAACTGTCTGTAGTGTGTGTGTGTGTGTACATCAATAGGGTGAGGAAACTGAATTTCCCCATGGTGGGACTAATAAAGGTGGTCTTTCTTTCTTATCAGATGCAAGCATTTAGCAATTACTTTTCATTAATAGTTTCTTTAATTAATGTTGGTGTTTGTTTAACCCTTACTTTCAAGTATCAAGAACTTATCCTTCGCTTTTATCGTACAGTTGATTTGTGTTCTAGATTACTTATTAAATAGATGTTTCGTGTACATGTGTACTCAACTAGAGGACCACTGGGATAGGGAGGGTTGCATTCTTGTTAAGTGCTCTGGAGAAGATGAGTAACACTGGATGACAGCTGTTTTCCTTCTTTTTTTCCATCACTATACACTGGTCAAATCTGGGCCAGGCCACTTGAGCCCCCATCACACAACATGACCATAGCTGATCCTAAAAGGGTCAGTTCACTGATTTACAAAAACATCGGTTTGTTTTATTTACCCTGAAACTATATCTACCTCCACCCAAATAAAAAGAGATTCTACATTTTGACAGAGACTTGTTATCATAATAACAAGAACTACAGGAATCGTACCTATTAAAAAGAATATTTGCCTGATCATGAAGTCCAAAAATCATTGATCACATAATTGATCAATAATCATACTGCAACAAACTGGATTCATATTTAGTCACAAAAACATTTTTCAAGCCAATGAGGCAACATTGTCGAGCTTCAATTTTTTTGGTTGAAGTGTTTTGCGTGAATGATTTGTCCAGTTTAACGGTATACTATCTTTGAGGTTCTTGACACATAGTTAGACAAAAAAAGCTATTTAAATATGTCATCTTCGATTTTTTTATTTTTCTAAACCTACTACAAAATGTAATCGCATTCACACTGTATTAGCATTAGAAATATCAGACCGACATAAACGAAAATGACCAGATAAAGCAAAGTGTGTTTTTGTACTTTGTGGGAAATGACCCATCAATGCACAACTCAAATCTCTAATGTAAACATGCAACGACATTTAGATGCAGTTGTCTTAAAAAAAAGGCTGAACAAAGCACTAACTAAGCAGATTCTTAAAACTCAGCTTAAAAATACATTTGGGAAATAAAGCTTTAGCAGCTCCGAGCCACTCTAGCTGTTGTGAAATATTATTTGATAGTGATTTTTTTCCCCCCACTCAGCGTGAGCAATATCCAGACCTCATTGTGCTTTCCAACTCTGACCACTGAATTTAATTCTATCAGTATTTCTGTTGTACATCATTAATAAAGCCGGCTGTGTCGACTACTTTCAGGGATGTCGGTTCAGATGCCACAGCAATAAATTATAAGGTGGTTTGAAAATTACACCCTATTAAAGTTTCATAGTCTAGCAGGCAGAGTGAACACCCAGATGGTGAGCTTTGCTGTTTCTCTTTTTTCTTCTTCTTTCTGCTTTTTATAATGCCCATCTCAGCAGTTAACAGATATCCCTTCGCATGCACAGGATTTAGTGCCAAATAGCTCAGGCTGCTGATATGTGATGAAGTGGGTAAAAAGCCTCTGGTAGGTGATGGAGGAACCTATGGAAACACCTTGTTCTTGCTTCTTGAAATGTCCCAATAGAGACTTCATAAACTTGATTCAATATTTAAAAAATAAATGTAAAAAAAACCCAGTATGGATTGTATTAAGGAATCAGGGGTCTCTAATGTGAGGAGAAAATGACTGTGCTCTGGGCAAGGACAAACGAAAGCTGCCATCAACATTCACCTCTAGGGAGTAATAGTTAAACTAAAGTATTCTTAATTTGGCAGGTTTACTGCCTGCCCAGGGGACGCTGTTTCGTGTTGGGGAGCCACTTGGGGGTCCAGAAAGTGCCTGGCGGTGGAAGGGATGCGGCGCATAAAGGTGGGGGCAGAGATCCACGGAGGAAGCTGATGGATGGATGGATGCATGCGGGAGGTGGAAGGGCTGGATGTAGCCTAATGGATCGGAGAGCAAGGCGGGGAAGGCTAAATGAATAATGGGGATGTGGGGGGACCGATGAGACGTGCAGTGCCGTGTACCTCCTCCTCCTCATCGTGCTTCGGCCGCGGTCGGCTGACGGAGTGCGTGAACCCTGGCGCCTTCGCCCGCCATCGCCGCCTCCATGGCTCGGCAACAACCCTGCTCCCCTCTCCTTAATCACGCTGACATCTTGGATGCGTCCCTCCTCGTCCTCATCCCCACAGGCTGATCGGACCTGCAGGTTTCTGCTTCTCCTCCTCCTCCTCCTGTTCCTGCTGCTGCTGCTGCTGCACCTCCTCCTTCTGTCCTCCCTCTCCTGCTCCTTGTGTCCGCTAGTAAATATGTTTCTCTGCTTTCCCGTCCGCGCTGTTTCACGATTGGTTCCTGATCTGAGCGAAGTTCATGCTTCCCACAGGCAATGTTGGTTGGATGTGAATGGAAGAGAGAGAGAGAGAGTACCACAGCATCCACGCGGTGTTTTTTTTTAACCCGATCCGCTGGAAGGATGAGAGAGAGAGATATAGAGAAAGGGAGAGCGGCTGGTCCTCCCCAACGCACAGGGAGAACGCAGGAAAAGCGATGGGAATAATAATAATACTAATTATAATACAAAAAAACAACAAAACAAAGACATAGAAAAAAAGGAATATCCTCTCCCGCCAATGAGTCGAATCACTGCCAAAAACACGCTCCTCGCGTCCAGCGGCACACAACACCAAAAAACCTGGCCGAGGACAGGATGGTGGGTTGCACCGCTCCGCCTCGGAGCGCCGTGTGTGAGCCGGGCAGGGCAGCTGTTGGCCGGCCAGGCTCGGCTGTCACACACCGCCACACTGACGGAACTCCACCACGTCACTGCATTCTTAGCGGCGGAGCAGCTCACGTGACCCCGGTGGACGCTCGCGCTGCGTTTGCGGGCTGTGCGTGGAAAACAAAACAACAGACACCCCCCCTTCTCTGCTACAACACACAACATTGTATTACACAACCCCCCCTAGGGAACATTCAGTTTCATAATGCACCCCCTCTATCATTATAACAACAACAAATGATTAACCCTGAAACCCTAAACAGTGCATTTATCCCCAAAACTAAGCCTTTGCCTGCATGTGAAGGCTTGTGGCAACGCAATTCTCCATTGGTTATTGTGTATTCAGACTTAATGTGTGGGTATGCTTTTCCCATATGTACCATACTCCATGGCTAATAACCTAATCCTTACCCCTTAAACTAAAACAAAAGGCCTATGTCTAAAGCATACCTAAGAATATATTTCAAGTTAAAATGTGATTTACATCAGGGGGGGCCAGCTTTTTGTTCTCATAAGGGCGACAAGACCCTTTAATGTGATTTAAGTTCCATGATTGGAGTAATATGTCTAACCACACCGGCACGCACGTGCACACACACAAGCTATGTGTTGGAATGCTAATTAAAACTTGCTAAAGGTAGGAGCCGAGTCTAATTACTGTTATTATAGTCCCGTTCAAGATTATTGTTATTCAACTCATTAAGAGGATCATTTTATTAAAGTTTGAGGAGAGAGTTATTACATCAAATTGCATTTAGCCTTGCTGAGAGGCCCCCCAGTCAACTATCCATTACACTTAATTGTAAAGGTATTTAAATTGTGTTGTGTTCAGTTAATATTAGGCTATTTTGTTGATTGTCATGGACACACAATCAGAACACCATACACCATTTCAATCATAGCAAGTTGCCTTTTGAGTAGAAAGCTGAGCTGCAACTTTTTTGAAGTAGCCATCGAAAACAGATAGCATAGCTGTGCAACTGTGAAGCAGCCTTCATATGCAGCTGAATTGTGACATGCCCAAGCTCATAACAAATCGATGAAAAACTGCTAATATATATAAACAAAGAGTAACTGCACATAAAGAAAGCTGACAAAGGTCTTATTTGAGGCGGAAATGTTATCACTCATTATCTGACTAAGTGAAATCTATTTCTTCAACTGACGCACCCTCCTTCTAAACCAAACGCGAAATAATATATATATATATATATATATATATGGCGATCAAGGATAACAATGCCAGGAGAAAGTAAGATGGTGCTACTTTCATTCCATTCGGGGAAAAAAAAAGGCAGGGAGTCTTCAGCCAAAAGAGAAATTCATTCCTCCCACCTTTCAAATGTTCACATGAATGCAGCATTGGTCCTTCCCTTCCCTCCAACCCCTCCCCCATGTGAGTGGGAAAAAAAGGGGATTTAACCATAAGCCATGGTGGCCAGTGATTGTCTGGTAACAGCTGGATTTGCCACCATTGTGCTCTATGTTGGTCACTGCTGGCATTGGCTCTGCGGTTTCAGCAAGAGGGAACAATTTAAAACACTTTTAAATCCTAAAAAAACAGTTGCAGATTTTTGTTTTGCCCTGTATGCCACATTACCATGCACAAAAGATCATCAGCTAGATATAGACAGTCCCAAAAAAACAAACAAAAAATAGTTTGTGGAAATAAAACAAAACCAAAGCCTGCTTGTGGACAGCGCTGACTCTCCATCACCGCGTGATGGTGGAACTATCCCTGCCTCATGACTTAAGCACAATGCAAACCCCCTTCATCAGTCTTCAGTCATGTTTAGACTCATGCACCTCCAGAGACCCACGTGTTCCTGGATAAACAATGAAGGCGGTGCGTTTCCTCTTCCTTTCTCGGTAGAAGAGGAGCAGATGGAATTGTGGCTCACGCTAAAGCAGCTCGGTACGACTTGGGAGAGGGCAAGCCGGCGGGAGAGTAGCCTCTTGCAGCACTGTAAATATTGTAAGGTAGCACCACAGCATAGGAGCATAGGTGACTGAATAATTAATAGGAGCTGTGTCTTTGACAGAGATCCTTTGGAGGCCATTAGCTCTACCTGGCTGGTGAGAGCACATTTGTCAGAAGAAAGTAATGCTGGGGTGGTGATTGATTTCCTGTGGTTGCCAGGTTAGAGGCAACGCACCTCTGTACATTAATATCATGTGGCATCTATTAGGTGACTTCCTAAACTCATCTAGCCTCAAGAAAGGATGGCGTATCAAAATGCCAATTGTCATCATTAATTGCTGGTGCTCTGGGAGTATTGGAACACCAAGTCTGCTTCTCCTGCAGAGAAACCTGCACACAGGCATTGTCTAAACAAGATACTCATTTCCGTTCTTGATGATGACTTGATGGTGATTCCTCTATTTATTTTTTCTCAGATCGGTTTGCAGCTCTTGTAACGTGAAACTCATTCCTTGAAGGACTACGTCGATGAAAGGGGGGTTGTGCTTTGGCACTAAGGGAGACCCTATTAACCAAACAGGGCTGTGAGAGAAAAAAGCAAGTTTGATAAAAAACAAAACAACATGAAAAAAAAAGGATGAAAGCACAGCCACACATTCATCTCTTTGCAAAGCAGTAAGTTCAAACGAAAATGGTCCACCATTTGCATAGCAACCTGGAAACCGTTTCACATTTGAATAATTTCTAATTTCTATGCTTTCAGTCGTGGTCAATTCACCACATGGCAAGTTCTGAAAAGAAATGCTTGATGACATGGCACATTATGCAGGATTATCGACCTATTCCCAGTGTGAGTTAGCCTACTCAATAACTTAATTCTTTATTTTAATTCTTTATTTCTTGTACATTTTCCTCCGGTCGTCCTGTTTTACACTTTTTATTTTTTTCCTCAGTCACTCCTTGAGGAAGGTATGGGTTGATTATCTCAAAGCTTTTAAGAAATCCAGTCCAGGATGAAATGTGAGCTGTTACTAGTGCAGTCATGATGTCCTTTGGCGGAGCCTCAAGTGCAGGCACGGATGTCTCTGTGAATATCTTTGCCTTCACAAAGAGAGTCAGGCCTCCATACAACAGACAACAATTGGATGCCAGCTCTGTTATAGCAGAGGATGTGTAATAAAGCATTACTCACTAGTTAACTCAATGTCATATTATCTTGGAATTTAATAACAGTGTAAAACGACACTGGATTAATGGAGACTTTATCATCCATATTATATCACGACAGACGGACTGACATATAAAACGGATTTTGCTGGTAGCGACTACCAATCAACATTTCTTAATTATGCATGTGCATGTTTTGAATCCAGTGAGTTGAGAGATACATCCACCCATGTTAATGATGCACTAAAAATGTATCGTATGTCACAGCCCCGTGGACATGCATTTTCCTGAGCACATCCAATCAGAAACTGGATGCAATTTCGCATGCAGTTTGGATACTATCATGGCTGTCGATGTGGATTGCCTGGATTCTCTCCATGGTTACTGTCAATATATTGAGACAGAACAAGGAGCACTGGCATACATGCATGGTTTTCTGTTGTTTTTGTTTGTAACCAGACATGGTAATGTAATTTCAGACTGTATACAGACAACACATTTTAATTCTACCAGTGGATCAAACCCCATCCCATTGGATATACAATTCCTGTCATTGCCTGGGTTGAAGAAGGACAGAGCTGTCTGATTGTCACTGCCAGCTCTAGATGTGGTCAGACAGTCTGAGGTCCAGCCCCAGTGTGCCAATGAGCCATGTAAACAACAAGAGCTGGAGGTGAAAGTAGGAAGTCGTAAACAGTTACAAGGGATGGATCACATTTCCCCTCAGTCGGGGGAATGCTGTGATATGATCATATAATAAACACTGTATATAAATAAATAGTTGAAATCCACGCTGACATGGTAATCTACAGGCAAAGTCATGTAAAAAAAAGGCTAAGAAACAGAAGCTACAAGAATTCAAAACAAACAAAAAAAAAGGCTTGCTTTTATTTGTGACCGTGAGAAAAAATATTCTTAAAGTCAAATCCTGAGAGGGAGTCAGAATGCAGGCCATTGCTGGCATACTGTAGTAAAAAATAAAAATATCAAAATAAAAAGTTACATCTATGGGCTATTGACTTGCAGTTCCGTGATAGCCTAGCGATTAAGTCCCATACCACAAAACCGCAGAATTGAGCTTTTGAATTTATTTTGCCTGCCTGCCTGTCTGTCTCCCCCTCTCTCAATAAGTCATCATTAAGGGATTTCTCCCAGCAAGATCTGCATTTGAATCCTCATTTTGCCTATCAATATCAATATATCAAATCTCTGTTGAAAATACTGTAAACAAAATTTCTGTAGGACACAAGAAAATAATGACTTTAGAATGTAATGTATTAGCAACATCTTACTATGGAGGCTGAACATAATACCAGCACATCTGTAAAACAAGAGCATAAACAATTTACCATGTATAAATACACTGGCGGTTTATCGAATCCATGAAATAACAGAAGCTTCTGATTATATTATGCGGTAGCCTATTATCCCATTCGTTTTTTATTATTATGCTTTAAAAGCTGTATAGTGTAGGAGGGAGGTAGTGGAGTATTCAGAGAGGCTATCCATCAACCACTGGTGTGGGACACCTGCATGTATTATTCTTAGCCAAAAGACAGACTACATACCAGCTCCTGTATGTTCTTAAACACCATTTTATTTTAGTCAATATAGCTGATTATCATAGAACATCATTCATGAGCAATATTTGTCCCGTCAGGTTTTTATTATGAATACAAATGTTGCTGCAATCCATTTAGGAATTTCAAATTCAGTTAAGTGCCATGACCACAGAGAAAAAAATGAGCACAGATGGATTATCACCATTAGCAGCATAAATAAATCCGCTTATGAAATGAGGTATTTTCACAAAAAAAACTAAAAAACAGACAGACAGGAAGTAATATGGTGATAAATCCGCCTACCAGCACCTCTATGCACTAATTAACGCTTTACATATAGCTTTTTATGGTAATGAGCAGAGGCACCCAACACCATATTTATATTCCCTTGTACTCCTGTCAAATTGTCCCTTTAATTGCCAAGATCTCCTCGCAGCAGGAAATGCCTTCTCTAGTAAGAAGCGTGTGAAACCGCACAGCACCTCTTGTTGCTATGGATACCCTCTGTTTAATTTACATTGTGCACTGCTTTAAGATGCAGGTCAAAGAGGCACTGTGTCCCAATCCAGGGTTTCGCCAGCCGAAGCGAAATAATACGGTCTTGTCTACGGAGGATTTAGAGTCACCATGGTGTCACTCGCTTGTCCGGCCCCTACTGCTGTCACCTAGCAAGGTAGTGAAAATTGGCCATATAAATAGATTGACTTGTAAAAATGTAAGGCCCCTATAACCATGTGTAACGATTCAATCCAGTTCAAGCCTTATGCTAATTGTTGTTTTCTTGCTGTTGCTGGCCGCCATTACTTCATTTCAAGACACGGAAAAAAAGATGTTTCCATTGCACAGTGAATCCTGGGATATATTAGGCCGGAAAGGACTGAATCCTTGAATCTTTCGTTGCGCTGAGATATTTGAAGGAGCCTTCGGAATTGAAGCCTAGTCGTGCCACTGTGATGCAATCAGCCTTCAAATGCAGCCTTTAAAGGTGGCAGACTCTTGATTGGCACACAGCATCTAATTTTTATGGTCGTACCGGCCAATCAGGAACATGGAATGCGTTTCAAGGATTTGCTTTTCTGAGCCAGAGTGAGGGGCGATTCGGCATTTGTGGTTTGTGCTATTCTGAATGAAAATAGTTGGATAGAGAAAACTTTTTCTCAACATCTATTCCAAGTCCTGGAAGAGTGAATAAATCCACACTGTGTCCACATTCAGCGGAGTTTCTGACCTACAACAATGGAGTGCAGAGAGATAGGAGCTCAGTTACTCAGTATTCTGCTGTGGTCATTATTTATAATCATTTCTAATCAAATCTTTCCTTTATCAAATTGTATTTAGCTGACAGAGCTGGCCTGCTGTGGAGAGATAGCCTCTATAGATCCTCAGTGGCAGAGGCCATGGAGATATTTAGTATTAGCACCTGCATTTTGGACACAACTAAGTCCCGATGAATCTCAAATAATGCTTTCACTTTCTAGGTTTCACACCCTCTTTGCCATAACTGCTAGATTTTGTAAAATTGTACCTGCTTGATCTTGTAAATTAACAAGCATGTTGATTTGAGCATCAGGAGCTACAGTGAATCCTGGGCGGAGTTAATTATGCACATTTCCAAGAAAAAGCAAAGAATCAGTGTTGCGTTGTCAACTGCGTCTGATGCTGAAGATCTCACCAGGGATTAATATCAAAGCTAAAATAAAAATGCAATTCTGTTTGTTTTCTTGATCCAGATGGCTATGGCAGTTTCTTTCAAAGTTCATGAAAGATGACTTATTATTTTTAGTATGCAGCCACCAAAGCATTTGTCAGAATGAGCTGCGTTTAACTCATGAAATAATTTGTCATAGTTTGCCTGGCCCTTTGGCTCCCTTATCTCCTTAAAATATGATAAAGCCCTGATTGAGTTAGCGCTTCATTATTAGGGTCGAAGCAGAAAAGGGAAACTGCATTTTTTTTCGCACTAAATAGCTTTCAGTAAGAGGAGCATTCTATGAACTTGAAGAAAACTATATGTAATCTGTGGCAAGCGTGCATTTCTTTCATTTGTCTTACTTCCTGCAAAAACGTTTTGAATTCATGTTAACTTTCACAGCCAAAAAGTCTTAAAAGATGTTTAAACACGTTTGGAATTTGTTTCTAATATAAAATACACATTTCCCACTGGATTAGGGCAGGCCCAGGCAATAATACCCTGTTCCTTTCCTCAGATTTGTGTGCTTGCTCATTGTTGTGTGGTCGTCCGTGTGCGGCAGTATGTTCACACACTAAAAATGTGTCTGTGCGGGTCTCTCTGTCAATGTGTCCTTTTCAAGTTTTTCGTTGGTGTTAAGTGTTGGCTTAACCGCGATTGCCTTCGTGTGTGTGTGCGTGCGCGTGCGTGAGCATGTGTGTTTGAGTGCCGTTGTCCGCTGTGGGCATGCTGGCGTCGGGATGGGTAAAACGCGGAGGTCAGCTTTCACTTTGAAACATGCCGGTCCTTATTGCTGTCACGAGGCCTAATAGAGTAATGAATCAACATAGAGCCTGGGACTCTCCTGAATGGGCCGCTGCCTCCTCCGGCAGCATTTGTGCTTTACTACTACTACACTTACTGCCTCTGTAAGCATCTTTTGCCACCCACTGTTGTTTATGGGTGGTTTTCAAAGGTCCCTGAATTGTGACTACTGTCAGAGGTGTATTCACACATGGGCAGCCCGACTGTCTTGTCTTACAGCAAGCCCACTTTGAAACCACCGAACACAGACAAAATGGGATGGAGGGTGTCTCGAAAGGGGAGGTAACAAGTAGAAGCAGGGGACACAGCGCATTAGCGATCACCTTATGATCTCATGACTTGGGGCGAATGACTGACCACGTACGTCATGGTATTTGTGATTGATCACAGAAAAAGGGAGGGAAAATATGATTTTGCACGATGAAAAGACATGCAGAAAAAGGCCAGGAAGATACCATGGTTAGACAAAGTTTGGTTGTTTCTTCAAAATGGCAGAAAGAAAAAAATATATTGTCTGTTTTCAAATCTTAGTTTAGCAAACTAGCTACTATTCAGACTTTGTTGCAGAGAAAATGCCATCTTTCGTTTGTGGATAAGTGTCTCGCAGCATCATTCATTAGCTCATTTATGATGACTGTCGACTTACTGTAGACAACACCATTTCAAATCCCTTTCCTCTATTATTGAAAGATTGCCTTGACATTTCACAAAGCATGTCACTATTTATGCGATGATTTGTATAATCCAGCATTGCTCTTTTACGAAAAAAAAGATTCTTCCGTTCATATTCTCAGAAACACCAGTCAGCGCTGAAAATGAAGAGAAAAGTTGTGGTGGTGCTGCATCCCAGTCACTGTCAAATACTCTTTTAAATGTTAGAATCTGCCTATCTATCCAGTGTGATGTAGAGCCTCTGTCAGCACCATTACTGCAGTTATGGACACCAGCTGGTGCAGGTTGGAGTTTACAAGTATGTCTGTCACAGTTTGGAATAAAAGGGAATAGGCTGATAGTCTTGAAACTATATACAAAATGGCAAGTCCTGGATTCCTCCCCATGACAAAGCAGCGTCCGTGTGGTGCTATTAGCAGAAATATGCATCTGAAGAAGATAAATGGTGTTATCCTTTGTAAATCAAAAACACAAAGGGACAACTTCTTTGCAGAACTGCTTGGAGATCATCGTGTGATCATCAGTCTTCATGCGTTTCCTGTGATTGTTGCACATTGTGAGACTAAAATGTATCAAACCAACAAAGTTAATGCGCCACAACTGCAAACTGCAAAGTGAAAATTGCACGAAGCAGATCGCATATCAACTTAAGTCACATGTGATATGTTATTTATTGTACTTCCTCCCTGACACAAGTTCACTCTTGTCTTGGGTATTCAGCCTGAGGGGTTCACTGTATCTAATCAGGAAAATAGGCCATTCGTTTTTCATACATTATGCTTTTAATTCCATTTCTTTACCTGCACAGCTGTGCTTTTTATGCGGCTATACCGTATAAGGCACATTCACATATGCTTCATTCTTGGCCTCTGGTCATATTTGACGGCACGTGAGCAAGGCTTTATGAATTCCATCTACATGATGATGCTTTTAGTGATACAGTCCCGAATCTGGGAGGTAACATCGGCACAAATTGGCAATGTAAGCAGTCCTCAGAGAATACATAAAGCAATTTTCCATCAGCTTTGAAATGCAGGTTCTGAGTTTGAATTTTGCACATCCTTATATTTCAGAAGTGACCATCTCATTCTTGTTCTTTCCTAAACAGTTAAATGAAGTCAAGCTGCACATTTTCTTCAAATATGAAGAAAAAGCTCTAACCAATTGCAGGACTCAGAGTCAAATTTCAAATGAAAGAGTCTGCAAATCAAAAATAAACTAAAGATCCTCACACAGAGGATAAGGAAAAAGTAACAAAACAAGGCTTGGGTTGGGTCATTTGGTCTCCAATTAGTCCAGCAATAAAAGGTGAACTTTTTAAAACGTTTGCTTCGTTTGGATACTTTTTTTATTATTACTGGCTAAAATAAATACGGACTTTAATCTTACCCTCCAGCAGCACGTGTTCAAGTACCCCTACATGCTCATGTGCAATGGGGGCACACTACAGTGTTACCCTGGATGGATTTTGGTGGCACATCTGACGAGCAGCATTTGGAGGCACGGTGCGTGCTGACATATTTGTCCCTACTTCTTGGCAGACACGTCTCTGAGAAGAATGACAGGGATCGCTTAACACGAGGTTGATGCTTTCAGAAGCCGCACTTAGCCCTTATCAAACCCAGCATTGCCTTTGAGAGGAGGACATAATGCCTCTCATTTGATTGTTTTGTTTTGCCTCTCTGTTTAGCTCAGAAGAGGCATGCAGTTTGGCATGCACATGCGTTGGCTTCTCTCTGTGGGGACATATAAATCCTTTTGCACGCAATCCTGCCAAACCAGCCTGTAGGCAGGCTTTGCATTTGAAATGTACAATTAGTTATCCCTGTTTGGTTTGAATGCAACATTTTGGAAACATCAGGCCTGGGGGCAACACATGGAGAATGGCTGCGGCGACCCCATGCATTGTGCCTCCTCCTCGTTTATCCTCTCTCTCTCTCTCTCGCTGTCTGTCTTGCTCTTTTCTTTCACTCTTATTTTTACTCCCCCTGTCTCACATATCCTGAGATGAACTGGAAAGTGTGTGTCGTCACCTGGAGGCGGGCAGGCAAGTTCGTCTGCAGTTGTGTCTTTATGGAGGCTTCATTGACTGCAGTACGTGTTTTGGCAGAGGCATAAACACGCTGCCTGAGCTTCCCGGTCAGGGTTGAGGGAGTAGATGGGATAAACTGAGCTACCTCATCTAATCAGCGGGGCCAGCCGTGTGCCGTTAAGCCAGCTGTGGGCCAGTGGCAGGTGGGGGCAGAAATCTGCTTGTATTACCTGCTTCTAGCACTGACCCCTAGCGTGGCCCCTCGCAGCGCCTAATCTACAAAGACATTAATACAGGCACAGTTGGCTCACCACACAGCGGTTAGTGAGATTAAAAAGCATCCCCTGCAAGTGTTCTGCTGGCAAATGGGGAGCTTGTTTTGCAAACTCCACGTGAAGGATTAAAATCTGATTCAATGTGGTCGCATTAAACGAATGCATTTTTTGCCATGTGTTTTGCAATGCATTTTCTTTTCCATTTTTTACATCCTCCTACAAGGTCTGGATCATTTTCGGAGCGATTTAACTGTAGGGGGAAGCTGCATGGAAAATTCTTTGCCGCTTCCAGATTTTTAGTACTCATTTTACTTCTACGGATACATATCCAAAAATATCAAAAACAACATTTATTCACGAAAAGGAAACTATCTCTATTTACTGAAGCGTGAATATGTCATAATCCAAAAGTGGTGTGGCCAGCGATGGTACAACAGGGCAGGTTTATAGGTGAATAGATAAATCAATAACTTATTCCCCTAAAGTTTTCCATGCTATTACTTTAGTTGGCGACTTAGATTAAAACCAGAAAAGATCATATGAATGTCTACTTATATATTATGCTATATAATAATATAATGCTCAAATGATTGAACTAACAAAGCATAGTTAGTATTTGAACCATCTAAATGGAGTCCACACATCTAATAGAGACTAAATAGAATCTTTTCTTGCAATTTAGTCATCTACCGTTATTCTTAGAGCCTCTGATATGAAGCATTTAATCATAGTCGGGGTGAGGTTTTCCTTTCTTTTTCATGGCTCCTCAGTTCACCGAAGAAACGTACAGTGCAATTGTCATGCGCTTCATATCCAACACAACTCACGCACATACAGGAAAGTAGGGAAAGTAACCGCTCCTGCTTAACTGGACTTGTGCTCACATTTCTGCAAGGATACAAATTCATGGTCTTTTTATCCCCAGGGAAAAACACATCAGCCGACTGAGGGAGATGGGGAGTGGGCGTGGGAGAGGAGTATTTCCTTTATTTGTTATCCACAGGCCACAATATGCAGAGTCAATGAACAAATCCTAAACTGTTTCACTTTGAGCAATAGCAGAGCTCCTCAGCTGACTGGTGTCTTCAGTCATGTTTGATATCTGCTGCTCAAAGACCTGGACTGTGGGCTCCTGAAATTGGATACAGCCAATGAGAGTGGCGATGAAATGTTTCAGATCTCTGAGCTGAAATGAATTTGGTTTGATCAAGTCACGGAAGCATTTCCATGGCAATCAGAAAATAAACGGCCCTAAACTGAAATCAAATCACAGGCCATCGCTGAGTGCAGTGCTTAAAAAATAAAACTGTGATCACAATTTCTCAAATAAGCCCATTTTTCACTCATACTAGGATTCCGTGGGGAAAGTGCATTCCCCATATATACTGTATATTCGTTAACATTCTGGAAGAGAAGCAGCAAGGGAGAGAAATACTGTATAATTGGTCTGAAGTTGAAAGGAAGCAAGTCCAGAACTGAGCACGTGTTTTTTTTTTGTGATGAAAGGCAAGCGCAGATTTTCAAAGAGATACATATTTTAATTGAAGTCCTCAGAAAAAGCTTTCATGTCCTCTTCTTATTTATGCTCTCTCATTTGGATGGTATACACATATACTGCAAGATGCATAGTGTTGATAGTTATCTTATGATATCTGATATCCCATTTGATACAAGTATCATTTTGGCCATCTTAACAGCTGGAGGTGGTGTTCTCGAGAGTCTGCCTCAATGGAGTGAACGACATAAAGTGGTTTGAGGGTGAAAATGAAGGACTGCACATCCTGTTTGTGATTTTTAAAAATTAATGCACAACCATTTTGCTGGATGCCATTTTGCCATTTATGTAAATTCCCAGTTGATAAAAGATGCACAATGGAGAAGCAATAATGGCAGAAAATCATTTCTTTTCTTCAATGTAAGAGAAAGGTCTTTAAAAAAAAAAAAAAAAGGTCACCCGAAAATCCGAACAGTAATCTGTGCGTTGCTGCACATGGTGCTCCAATTCTACCAAAAGGAATTACTGCAGCTTGTTCCCTGAGTGGGAGAGCTTTTGACTTTGCTGTGAAACAGATTTCAGCGTTTTGAGCAGCCAAGAAAAAAAACTTCCTATAAAATTCCTCTATCTCACATAGCTGAAACTGGAAGATCCGGTCAGAAAGGTAGGAGCTGCTGCTGAGAAGATTCAACAGCCTCATAAATATAAAAAATACATCGTAGACATACATGGGTAAAATGACCTCATGCTTAGAATGGCAATTTTTTTTATAGTCTTTTCATTGCACTCAACGAAAGGCACAGTATAAGAATATGGCATACACATAAGACAAACGGTACGGGTGGTGGTAAGGCACTTTAAAGGATGCCAACCGCCCAAAAACAAGAAATAAGAAGTAACATAATAATAATTTAATTTAGTAAAGTTGAGTGACCACAACGATTTCTGGAAATCTTATGCCTGGTCAAGAAATAGTTCTAGCACCTGCCGCTCCCTTCGGTCACCCCTTCTGATTTTTGAAGTTTTTGCACAGGTTCAACAAACCTGCTATAA
The DNA here is from genome assembly GCA_016785305.1 of Colistium nudipinnis. Classification (NCBI taxonomy): domain Eukaryota; kingdom Metazoa; phylum Chordata; class Actinopteri; order Pleuronectiformes; family Rhombosoleidae; genus Colistium; species Colistium nudipinnis. Next base: position 636,526 of record JAFBJU010000331.1, on the reverse strand, counting down.
TTTATTAATCTGTGAGCTCACGTACTGCAGCTCCCATGTGGAGGAAGATTTATGAAAACCTTACTTCACTCTATGAAACACCCCTGAATTATTCGCATCAGCATAAAATCTAAGGATTATTTATGACTGTGTCTGTATTTCCTTTACTTATCATGTTGTGTTTATTGTACTGGATACAGTCATTTAAAGAGGGCAGCCAGAGGGTGCATTCTGTACATTAAATAAAATAGGCAAATGCTTGACGAGATAAACAACGTAGCTTTGGGAATTGCACTGCTTGGTCATGGCAGTCAGGATGATGACACACCCTCACGGGGTGCAGGCCTCGGTCGCCTTTGCTGGCACTGCACATTCTCCTCACCTCACCCCATTTGCTTTAGACAGATCGACACAAGGGTGTGTATGTGTGTCAAGCTGTGCCAGGGGGCTGAGGCGGAGGTGTTGATCAGTGGACTGACGCTCTGTGACTCATCTCTGACTACGACGAGCTTCACTGAACAGCTTACAGTGACTCTGGCCCGTCATCCAGAAACAGATATCATCACTATCATGGCTCCCTAGCACTCTTAGGTTAAGGTTGCTCATATGCATAAACACAATATAAATATTGTGTGTATATATATGATATACAATATAATGCAGAGAGGACTATTCCACTTGAATAGTTTTAGATATCTTAATCCCAATAACCATAAACCCCTCACCATTCTTTAATATTCTTTCATAATCCAAAATGTGTTCAGAATGGAAGCACTTTTGGATAAACAGAAATAAAAAAAGAAAGACATTAATATGAAGACATTTTCTGTGTCTTTAAAACGTCCTTTTTTACATTCTGGCAAGAATATACAGCGGCATGTTTGGACTATCCTCGCAATAGCGATGACAACCGACCATTGTGTCCTTTGTAACCTTACTCTTTGTGTAACGTGATTACAACATTAGTCAAACAGAGCTGGTGGGTGAATACAATACAAGATATTGTAGTGCGCGTGTGTGTGTTCATTTAGAAAAGCTCCAAGTAATTCCCATCATTCATCATTAGGGAAGATAAATAAACTCCTGCGAAGCTCCATGTGTTCCCCTTCCCTCACATGGTAATGACATGAACGCTCTTATGATGAAGGTATGATCTCTAAAAAAGGCAATTATGCTATAGCTCCATGCTGTGCTAAGTACAAATTAATTCTTTCTAACTCTATTACTCAGTGTAAGATGAAGCCTCCTGCCAGGCTCGCTGCATAGTTAGGATCAGTTTTAAACTCATTTGGCAGATTTGGTTATTCTGAGTCTCCAGGGTAAAGAAAAAAAGTGTGCAGGTCCTTGGCTGTGATTTCAAAGTGGATTAGAAGTCATGAAAGCTGTGTTGATTTATGAACACACTCAAGAGGACATTTCCTTTCCAGTGGTGACGACCTTTTCGACTGGACAACAACAAGGCCAGCCCTATATTCACTTGAATGTTGCTGACTGATTGACTGAGCAAGTTAGACCGCTGATCGACCACATAATAGGGTAATGAAAATACATCAATCGACTACTGGCAGAGTGTTGGACTTTCCCCCATATGATGTTATTTCAAAATGCTTCGCTAAACAGCAAAGTCATCAGTTTAGTTTGAGTCATCAGGGAGGGCATTGAACAGGCAGCGTAGCCAATTTAGCTTCAAAAACATTTTGGACACCACTTCCATGGATGGGATTTTGTCAGATCACACTGCGGTTATAAAATCCTGATTTAGCAGAGCAGCAGGTTGAAAATTCGAAAGAAACAGAAACACAGTATGAAGAAAAAGTGGTACTGTATATGAGAGCACAGAGAGTAGGGGAAAAGCCAAAGTTGCGAAAACAGCAGCAATGGAACGAGGAAGCCAACGCTTTTGAGCAGGATTTAGCTCATTTCCATTTAAATACATTGTTTACAGAGTTTCCGGAAAAGGGGTTTTGACCAAAGACTGTGTATAAATATAGACAACATGGCAGCTTTCCAAAAAATAAGCCAAAACACAACAAATCCATTTTTCCAAGATGGTTTCTGATAAGTTGACGGCGTAAAACCGGGATGAGCTGATTGACAGCCGACACTGGCATGAGATTGGTTGGGCGGGGGTGGTTTGTCAGTAGGACCTTGATTCTGTGGGCAGAAAATGTTTGGCATTTTTTAACTAATAATGAATGATCAAATTCATTTCAGTGTGCATCGTCTATTTACCCAGCACTACCGCAAACAGTATCGTCTTGTTACAAGGTCGTGTTCGTCAGATCAAAAGATGGAGTGGAATCTGAGAGGACCACAGAGAATAGTCATTGTGCGGGGCTAGTGCACGACTCAGGTATCTCTTCACTATGTGCTCAGCATAGAGAAGAGCTGTGTAACCCTCCGTCACTGACATGACCCAAAGCGATAGTTGCAGGGATTTTCTCTCACCTTCCAGCCTCATACACCTAAGAGGCAGATTGACTGTTCTGACAGGTGCTTCTCTTTTTTTTTTTTTTTCCCCAAGAGGATTTTGTCTTACGGAAAGCTTGGGACTGACAATCATGCGAAATATATCACACTCGGGCCTGTGCCCAGGCTGTCAGGATTTCTCTGAAGAACGGAGGCCACCCCTGGCCACTTTAACCGAACAAAATAGGCAGCTGGCACCGCTGACAAGCAAGATCAAGCAGCTACCGGTGCTTTATACTCTCTGAGAAGCTACATATTTACTTTCAGCTCCAACCTGCCGTAGCTCTAAAGAGGACAATGCACCCATGCAGACTAAGAGTGGCACTCAATTTCCTTCAAAGGAGATAAAGAAAGACTCATTGAGGGGCATCCATTAAAGTGACACCCCACATCGGGCAATAGGGCAATTTAGTACTTTATCTCCACGTGACCTGTGTGGACAGTGAACCATGGACAATATGCCACAGGGAGCCGCATTTAGTGACAGGCAGCAGGTCATGGGTGTGCATGTGATATACATGATTTAAAGCTGACAGGCACCGCAGTGATGAACACGCCACACACAGCAAGGGTTCAGCTAAAGTCGAGAGCTCCTTGTATTCCAGCACACAATCACCATGATGTATCGAACACAACCGGCTACGCAAACAAGGTCATTGCATCAACTTCGTAGACTTTCCCTAGGAGACGTTCTGATTTTATTGTTTTTAAATAAATGACAAAATGGGTCGTCGGTGCTTTAAGAAAAGACACACAGGAGTGTGTCATGATCTTCCACTTCCATAGTTAAAGCAGCACTGTATACCTGGGAATCAGATTCATACTATCCAGTTTCCAACGCCGATCAAGATTTTATTGGTCATATGCACAACATTTACAATGCGCAGCTGCTGCCAACGAAAATCTTGGGTCTAACAGTGTTAAAATGAAAAACCGCAAGCACAGATAAAAAAGTAAAATAAAATATAAAGTGTATACATCAGGGTGATAAATAAAGGGAACCAGAGTATGGATTTAAAAATAAATATAATACATAGCAGCAATAAGTATGTAACTGCAGGAAGTGAAATGAACACACAACACATCATAGTCTTTTATCTGCAGATATAACAGTAAATGGAAAGACTTAAGGGGTTGGGTGTGTAGATTGTGAAATTTAAGTGTTCAAAGTCTTATGGCCTGAGGAAAGGAGCCGTCTCTGAGCCTGCTGATGCGGGGCTTGGAGACTGCCGAACTGGCAGCCAGATGGCAGAACAGCCCTTACCCTGGTCATTATAAAAAACATAATCAGGTGTTTCAGTGGCCCACACTTAACACTTTATTATAAGCAGTAAGGACAATTATTTGCGAACCTCAACCAAACCATGCGCATGCATTTAGTTCAGAATGTAGTATTTTAAAAAAACATTGACACTGGACTAAATTATTACTTTTGCAAGATAATCTGATATAAGCATCATTTTAAGGTGATGGAATGAGGTGAAATAACCTGTTACTGTTCTGTTCCTCATTGTGCGGGTAACTTTGTGATTTCATTAGTCGTAGTGCACACTGTGCACACGCAGGCTTTTGACTGAACTCAACATACAGATCACAAGAGCAGGAGTCGAGATAAAAAGGTTGAATGTACTTACAACTTTGTAGTTTGAGCAGGTGAATCTTCCAGCTGAACGCTAGAAATGGACTCAGACGTAGACAGGCGTTGTGTTTCTACAACTTAAACTCTCCTAACACTCAGGCCAAATGTGCAAGTCGACCAGACTGAAAGCGAGCTCAGCTGCTGAGTGGTGAAATTGATTGATTGATTGATGAGTCACAAGTGTGCAAGGGATCGGTGGATCGATTGCCTGTATACGTCATAGTGTGTACAGGTGCGTCTCAATTAATTAGAATATGCAGGAAAAGTTCATTTATTTCTGGAATTCAATTCAAAAAGTGAAACATATAGTATATAGATTCATTACACACATAGTTATGTTAAATATTTCAAGCCTTTTTCCCCTCCCAATTGTTGTTGATTGACAGCTAATGAAAACTCAAAATTCAAGTTTTCAGAAAAATAGAGTGTGACAAAAGACCACTTCAAAAACTGATTCTCACAGAAATGTCGGTACGTACTGAGAAGTTTGCTCATGTTTATGCATTACACGGTTGGGCGGGGCTCCTTTTGCATGAATTACTGCGTGGCATGGAGGCCATCAGCCTGTGGCACTGCTGACGTGTTATGGAAGCCCAGGTTGCTTTGATAGTGGCCTTCAGCAGAGTTTCTCTGGCCAATCAAGCGCAGGAATACCATGGCCATTAAACCAGGTCTTGGTACTTTTGGCAGTGAGGGCAGATGCCAAGTCCCTCTTGAAATTAATGTCTCTGGGTAGCAGCGCCTTGATGCAAGCCCCTGTCCTGGATAGGTCTGTGCGTGGTGGCTCTCTGGATGCACTGACTCCAGCCTCAGTCCACTCCTTTGTGAATCTCCCCCAAATATTCTTGAGTGGCCTTTGCTTCACAATCCTCACAAGGCTGCGGTTATCCCTGACGCGGTCAACTTCCTTAGAAATGAACTTTTGTGGCTTAACCTTCTTGTGGAGTCAGAACAATGACTGTTTTCTGGACATCAGTCAGGTCAGCAGTCTACCCCATCAATGTGTAGCCGACTGAACCACACCGAGAGACCATTTAAAGGCTCGGGAAACATTTACAGGTATTTTGCGTTAATTTGCTAATTACAGTGAGTCACGGGGGGCTACAATAATTTTACTTTTTCAATTTTTCCTAGTTTTATGAGAACTTTGGAGTTTTCGTTAGCTGAAAGCCATAATCAGCTAAATTAAAAGTAAAAAAAGCTTGAAATATTTCACTATGTGTGTCATGGACATATATAATATACGAGTTTCACTTTTTGAATTGAATTCCAGAAATAAATGAACTTTTCCTCAATATTCTAATTCACTGAGATGCACCTGTCGTTGTTTTTTCTCTCATTTCCAACTTGTATTGGCAGAAGAAACCTACATTTTGTTTCCGGACTTTGTTAAAGTTTAAATGTTGTGATGGTTAAAAGACCGTATGCAAAATCAAGTATGCATGCTGATCTATCAAGTTATGCCCCAATCTTATCACATTTTCCTCTCCACGAGGGACCTGCGCCATAGAAATCAGGTTATGAGGACAGTTAACCAAGTGGGAATATAGCCATTTAAAAACAAATAAGATCCAAATTATGGGACAGCTTCTTACCTGTGAATACATTTAATTTTTTACATTTGGTGAGTTCGCAGTGAAATCTTTCATATCTTCTGATATTATTCCAACAGTGTTGCGAAAAGTAATATTCCCCATGCAGGCCGAGACCCTCTCACTCATAACTGCAAATTCAATTTCTTTTCCGATTTCTGAGGCGTTCGCAGCCCCTGTCAGATTCGTAAACCCAATCCATCCCTGATTTATTTCATCTTTTGCCAGCTCATTTAGCTGCGTGAGCCACAGCCTCACAGATACATCTGTCTCCATCTTGTCCACCATATGCATCTCTCCGTCATCTGAGGGCTATGTCAGTTGTTGAGAAAAGCAGCTGAGGAAGGGACTGCTTTGGGCTCGTAGTCAGTCACGGCTTCTACCCACTACTGCTGCCTGATTGAGTCGAGCATAGTTACTATTTAAATACATGAAGTGAAAATTAACTGATTTATGTTACAGTTTAATGTATTTGGAGGAGGCAGAATCTCAACTTACAGCGAAACAGGAGGAAGCTGCTTTCAGCTACGTTGCTAGGAACAGATGGAACCAACATACTAAATTATCTTAAATGAGTCCCAACTTAGTGGAAACTGTTCTCCTGTGAATCTTTCTGCTGCTGCTGCTTCTTTATGTCCTAATTGAGTTTGGGAAATGTTATCTTATTACTCAACTTTAACTGCACCCTTACTCTATTTCGGTCCTTTTAGTAAATCCCATTTTCTCTCATTTCATTCTATTTTATTTTACTCTATTTACCTTTCTGTTTAGCTTCAGAGTGTGTATATATATATATATACACACTCTGTGTGTGTATATACTGTATATATATATATAGTTTTAAGTAAAACATTTTTTTTATGTTTTTTTAAGTTAAGTTTTTGTAAGTCTTAAACACGCAATATAACAAACATACCACTATAATATTACATCTAACATCTACACAATTTGTAGCTAACAGCTAAATATTTTTTCTGTTAAAACATATTGTTATACTTCCTATGGATTGAACATTAAATATTTGCAAATTTCAGTATAAAAGTCGGCATCCACTATACCGTACACTGAGGTAGAAGGATGATTGGTTCACTCGTTGTGTCACATCACTGTGGTGTAGGAGAAGAACCTGCAAAAAACAACTGTAAGCAAGTGGTACAGCGCAATTCTATAACATTAACCGAAAGAAAGACTCGGAAGGGGGAGATTTATTCACAGACTATGTGAAAAATAAAGCAGCTATTGTATTCCCTTAAACATAAACATTACTGGTCTTAAAATAATTTAAGTAGATATATGAATATGTTTTATAACAATGCTGATTTGCTTGTATGATTATGTTTTATTTTTCTTCTTGCAGTATTCGTTAAATGTATTCCTGTCAATTAAATCCCGAAACATTGGAAAGATGGGTCACAAAAGTGACAAATTAACGGAGTGCTTCCACAAAATGATGAAGTACAATATCTCACACTTTTTGCAGCAAAGGTTCTTATCATACCACTCAGGCAGGGAAATGAAATAGGAATTTATGCCTTAAGGAAACAAGAGTTGAATTGACTAGTTACAAGTGGGTAATAACTTGCAGAATGTTCCACATTTTACTTTGGCGGATCTGTAAAGTGCTTTTTTTTTTCCCCAATGGAAAAATTTGAGTTCACTTAGTGAGGGAGAGGTGAATTGTGGGGCAGCGCAAGTGTTTTCCACTGCGAAAGGGGAGATTAAAACTCCCTCTGTCAAGAGGTTTTGGTGAGATTGAAAGATCAGTGTGAAGGATTTCATCATAGCAGTGTGGAAGAATTGAGGTTACAGCCTCCCCGTTGTCTTCTCTCAGCTGTAGACATCGTGTTGCGTCTTTGGCTGACATGCAAGGTTTCAATCCGCTGAATACCCAGGCGTGTCTGAATCCAGAGAAAAAAACAATCTCCAAAAAATACAAATTATTAGGAGGAAGTTTCTCATTTCCAATGAAACAGCACAATACTGTTTTAAATCCAGTGGGGGCACCGACGGTTATATGCAAGAGATCGGTCTAATAAAACCTCGGCTGAGGTATGTGTCAGAACTGACTGTCAACGCTCCAGTTTGGCTGGCAGTCCATGTGTCCCGCCGTGCATTGTGGGAATACTGATGTGGACGGAGGACAAAAGATTGAATTCACCCATGACTGTCACCTCTCATCACAGACAACTCAAAATCACACAGTGAGAAGAGGTCCTAATAGTCCGCAGCCACGATAGCAGCAAATATACTGATATGGAATGGAATGTCATTCATTTTTGACATCTTTCAATAAAACCTCTCTGAAAATGGTCTCAAGTGTCGGCAAACTGCATCTCCCAGTATCTGTTACAGTCTCACCAGAATGTAATGGCAGTCCGACAAATAACCGTAATCTAGATCAAATTGGTGGACCTACTAATTGACACTGCCACCCCTGGGGCAAGGCTTTTATATACAGTATAGTACAATAAATCATCAAACTATTGATTGATTCATTGCAGCCCAGTTAGCATTAGCTTACACCTCATAAACTGGGAAATCAGGGAAGGACACACATTTTCTTTTCTCCAATTTTCTTTGAAAGCCAGCCACAATTTGGGGAGAACCACCAAGTCCCAGAAGGAGTTTCTCCTTCCCGTGAATGGACTGTTTTGAATTGTTTTGTGCAAAAAACTGGGAACAGATTGTGAGCAGAGATCCTGTTACACAGGAAGGATTGCATGCTTGACGGGAAGACCACTATGAGAAGGCCCTGGTCATCTTCGGGCAGAAAGCCCGTAGTGACAACATTTCCCAGGAGAGGAAGTTGGCAGATTGGTGAGACAGAATCAAATAGCTGTATCCTGATTGCTATTTGTGATTACATTATCAAGTGTGACCAACAGCAGCTACCCCCCCCCCCCCAAGGCTTCCGGTGCACACAGGGCCTGGCTCTACTTTCAGACATTTTTTGCAAATATAGGTTGTTTAGCATGATTGGTTAATCTAAATAAACTGTAAAAAATAATAATAATAATAATAAATAAAGCATGATGTCCTTTTCTGATTTCTTTGTGAGGGAAACAACCTATTTGGAACCCAATCACCAACAACTAAATAACGCAGACCAATGTAAAACAATAACGTGACACAGAAATGCTTATAATGTGCAGTTTTTAATCAAAGTATCTTCATTAAAACTAATATAGCGGAACATTTTGTGGACGGCAAGTCATCACAAAAATCGAGAAATGTTGTACGTCATTGCTTCCTGATTACCCCGGCGCAGAGTTGACAGCTTGAAGAGCTGCAAAGTTGCCTCATGTGTAGCTCTTTGCCATTAAATGTATGGTGATGTATACATGGAACACACTAATGGACATACAATAATAGTCTAGTTTTATGTGTTTTCGTCTCATGTGCTTGCCAAACAAAATGCCTGAAGTATGTCGAAGTGGTGCATATTTGATCTTGTAGGCACTTAGAAAGAGGCAGGAAGTTGTTGGGGCTATTAATCACAGGAATGTATTCTACGAGTGAGCAATCTTGCATGGTGTAGCGAGGTGCACTGTACATTTCATCCCTCTGGAAAGCAATTTATCGGACCTGCTTCATTCTGGGAAGTAGAGTATGTGTGTGCGTGTGTGTGTGTCTTTTGCAAGGGGGTTGTGTTGCACTTTGAACATTCCACTTTTTCTAGATTAACCCAGTAACTGCAACTATATTTATGTCCCATCAATGACATTTGAGGATTTCTAAAGTGAACTGAGATCGCAGGTTAAGGCGTGTGCTGAATAAAAGCTGAAATACACCTCCTGCAGACGGGGTCGCTTTGGGTTCGCAGGAAGTTTTCCTTCCTTTTCCGTGCATTTAGCTTGCATTCAGAGAATGTTTGAACTTCTAAATGCAAAAGAAAAGAAGTCTCTATCGAACCCTTACCCACTCCCGAGCCTGCTACTTCAGTTCAGCAATTGAGGCGTGTACCATTGAGATGTCAGAGGAGTGCTCTTTAGTCCTTCAGTGTTGAAAGAAGGGATGCTCTCCAAATTGATTTTTCCTACTTGCTAAAACACAAAGCACGACAGCATGGGAAGCGCAGTTTCTCTTCATCAGCAGCTATAAACAGAGTGAGACACCAAAGTGAGAGTTGAACTGTGACCTTCTCAACCGCTGTGCCGCCTTGACGATTTTCTCTTTGTGGATTTTTACCACACCATCTATTTGAATCGTTGGTGCTTCAGAAAGTCATTTTTTTAATCATAATGAACTAAAATGTAGTCAATTTATAAAACCCACATCCTTGATAATTAAAAGCTTTGTCTATTTGCATAGTTATCGATATGATTTTTTTTTTTGAATGCTTTTTTTTTTATATGCGTTTACATTATCACGAAATCTTCCAAAATAACCCCTGGAGTAAAATAAACCAATTATTATTCATTACGAATCACCATACATTATTATAACAAAAAAAGGAAGGTGACACGTCCACACAAACTATCTGATATAACTTTGAAATACATCACACGTCTACAATGACTTTGGAAAATCACCTGACATCTCTATGTTTTCATTATTTATGCTAAACTCTGCTAATCCGCTACTTGTTCAAGATGTAGCATACGGCATAGTATTAATTATGTTCATTATTATTATCTTATCATGGACTTTTTTTTGATTTGCTCCTGTGAAAATGGAAATAAGCCTTCTTTCAGATCTGCATCATCAGTATTCTCGGCAATGGGATACATTCGACATCATCAGCATCATGAAAAATAATGTAATTACTTTCGGTGATCACTGGTTGTCATCTTCTCTGTGAGTAAAAAATCAATTTCGAAAGAATCTGAAGTGTTAAACCACAAACTGTGGAAAAAAAAAAAGATAAACAATGTAAGAGACAAATTAAATCTGTCTTCTTAAACGCAGCTTTTGTGTGGAAATGTGTGCTCATGAGTCGGAGTGAAGTAAACATGATCAAGACTGACAAAGCATCAAAGACCGACTCTGCATCAAATACATGGAGCCGGCAACACTGAAGTTCAGCAGAGTCTTTGCTTTCTGTTACTTAAAGGTGTACTGACAATTTTTGTGACTTCTCGTTCCAATGAAGACATCTAAACAGACTGAACAGACGTGATCTTTCATCTTTTAAACGATTTATCACTTGGGCAAAGATGTCGTCACATTTCTCTCCTAAATACTTGCAGATATGATGACTGATGGCATTAGAGTTCATGCGCATGTGCCAAAACACCCCAAGGCAACAACTGCTGTAAGCGACTTATTCTGTGTCACTTATTACCATGGATAACTACTCACTATCAATTAGGAAAATATTAACAGTGTCTTTGCTCTTTGCAACTACACACCATTTCTTCAGGGCTAAGGGTTGGACATGTGTCATAAAAGGCTTCATTTCCAGGAAAAGTCTCAATGTCTAGTGAAGAAAGTCGGAATTGAAAGGGAAAAACTCCACAGTAAAACATGTTATCTATCCACTGACATAGAAACCGGTCGATGTTGAGTGAGTCGCGGATCACTGGCTCCGTGTTCACTCGGCTGGGCTTTACGTGCGGAGCGGGACTGGAGCCAGGCAGACGCTTCCAGGTGGAAGTGGACCGCGGGGCAGCGCAGTGTATCTGGAGCACTGCCACCAACCACTCCACCTGAATCGACCCGCACTCCCACTACGCAGCCTCCTCCACCGAAGCGGACGGCTCTCCCGGCCACCCCACAGAGCGACCGCTGGATCGATGCTTTACTCGCACTGGTGTAGCTAGCCCGGAGTGTGTGAAGGGTTGAAGATGTATGCATTGTGGTGAATCTGGTTGGTTTCGCTGTGGAAAGATAAATCGATGCCAGAAAAGTAACTGCATTCACTTTGAGTAGTGAATGCAACACTTGCCCGCTTATCCGCCGGCGTTTTTGCCACATTTTTGAAAGTTAACAATCAGTTAACACATCATTACCTCACAGTTATGGCCACTGTCTAGCAAAGAGTTGCCTATTTAATCATTCTGCAGCCATGGAGCAACTTTGCGATTCACGTGGAGTTGTGCACGTGGTCAAAGTCACTCTTGGTTTAATTCGGTCTTCAAAAACTCTCCTGGGAAATATCTGGCTCTGAAGCTTCACTATTCATCAGCTTGTCACTTACTCAGCAGCGTGTCTGCCATATGGTGCGGAGCAGGTAGTGAACAGTCGGTTGTCAGTTTTATTTTTAATATTGCATTTTTTTCAGGGAGTGCAGCAAAACAGTAGGCTAGTTGTTGGACGTGAAACCGGAAACAATCGCAGAGTCACTAAAGCGCTCTGCAGCGAGGGTCAGGTAAAGTCCCATTGATATTTTGTTCCCATTTCACATTACATGTAGTTCCATTGTACGAAAATATCGATTAGAGTAGCTTCCAAATGGAAAATGAAGGGAATTCAGTAGCCTGTGAAAGACGGAAACAGTAAAAGTCAGAATCTCACAGTGGAGAGGATTAAGGTAATTACTGCTGCTGGATAATTAACAGACTTTGTGCCGGAATTCAGCTTTGTCATTTGGTTAATTGTCTTGAGAACCAAGAGGTGTCAATCTGAATGTCGTCTTCTATCGTGGAGCACTTGAAATGTTCACCGCTTGCCATCGCCATCATTTGGCACTCATGGCCACACACGGCCGCAAGATGAATAGACATGGCTTTTGCACCTTTCAGTGGCGTCTACTAAATCATTCCTAGTATAAAGAGTTAGACGACCCAGACGCTGCAGCAGCGAAACCAGTGGAAAAAAGGGATTTAATATGATGAAATTCCAAATCTGTGATCTCCGTTTTGTTTTTTGTCTTGCTGCAGCTCTGACTGACAGGCAAAAGATCACAGTTCAGATCAAGCCTCTGATTGTCATTAACACCTCCTACCCTCTCCATTGTGAATTGTATACAAAATAAGAACAATCGTTGTCCAGGCGGCAGTGGGACGGACAGATGCTTTTCAAACACATTTGAGTTACTGCCTGTTTCTTCTGCGGCGTTCTGCAGAGCTGACACCTTTTTGATGCTATTCATGGCTTAGCCCATACACCCTACCTCCGCGCAGGCTCCTTCACCTCTGCCTCAAACACAAATAAAACACTTGCACCCAAATCCCACTTAAGATTCTGAGCCCGGGCTGCCACTTATTTTTTCCGGAGGACTGGATCCCACAAGGCCAAGGGCTGCTTGCGGGGATGGGGCACAACAGGGTGGAGGCGCGGCCTTGAAAACACAACAGTAAAACAAGACTAGATTACTGTAGAAGTGGCCAGTCTAAGCGCTACACACGTGTGCGTTGTACAGGTGTGCCGTGGGTAGAAAAAAACGGGTGCATGAAGAGCCCTTCTGGCCTTGTTTTCAAGGATAAGCGCTTGTATTGTAAGGAATCACAAAACTCCTGCGGTTTTTCCAGAGGTGTTCATTCGATTCACCGGCTAACTCTCTGGTTGCTGAATAAAAATGTAATAATTGGTCCCTGTTCACTTTAATTAGATTAGAACATGTGCATGTAAGCTTTCATATTTCTCGTGGTTTCCCGCTGACTACTTAATCAAACTCCGACACTAATTCCCATTTGATGAGTTCATATGAGTCTAATGCAAAAGCCAATTAAACCTGTTAATTCCCCACTTTTATTCCACATAATGTAATTAGAGTCTTTTTATTAAGACTGCTGGTATGTCATTAGACAGAGTGGTGGGCATCCGTTTAATGTGTCCTTATGGTTTCTCACTGTCTATACAAACGGATTTTTTCCTCCCCACCCTGACGCACATCTTTTGTGTAAATGGTCCTTCATTTGTTACAGTGTTGTGAGTCTCAAATCGTCACGTGGCGCTTGGAATGATAGGCTAAAATTCACTTCACTTTCTGTTTGAACACCATTTCAAAAACACCCTGTACCTCATGTTTATGTTTATGTTTTTCAGCTGACGGTCTACTGTAACGTTTTGTATGGATATTTCTTGTTCATCTGCGCCACAGCTTCAAAGTTTTCACACATTCCATAATTCAAATAGGTTGATATCCAACTGGGGGGCAAGAAGTGAGGGAAAAAAAAAGCAAAATTAAAGAAGTTGATTGAAATGTGGAGTGACTGGACGTGTGTGTCAAATCGTTGCGTAGCACTTGTGATGTTAGGCAACTACACTGATAAGTTGCAGTTGTAACATGGTTGTATTGCGTAATGGCTCCCTTTGATTACTCATTGACAAAAAATAAAAATAGCAAAGAAATGAAGTATAAAGGGACATTACTCAGACTGAAGATTATGGAGGTTGTTAGAAGGCATTGTTACACTCTTTTCACCGCCGTTAGCATTAGATATTCACATAAGTTTACAACATTTTATTCATTTGTTTAACAGGTCAGTCAACATCCATCAGCACTTGCTGGTTGATTCACTCACCTTATTGCCCTCTTCTTCAATTGGACTCATGGGAAATCTATAGCTGTGTGGTATTAAATAAAACCCCATGCTTCAGATGTGTAGTCCTACTCCCGCTGACTCCTAAAAAAAATGATATAGAGGCCGTGCTGACATCAGCTGAATATAATTCTATTAGAGTGCCCGTTTGTTGTTGGGTTTCACTGCAGCTTCATTGAGTCGTCCAAATGACCCTTCATTTATTTTAGCGCCCTGTTGGGAAAGGGGGCGGCACCCCAGCACTCGGGATGATACTCCGGAAGTCGGACCATCAGAGCTCAACTGACAGATTGGACGGATGCATTTTCTCTCCTCCTCTCCGCTTGCTTTTCGCCCGCACTTTGCCGCCTAATGCAGGAGAAGTCCTCTCGTGCTCTGGCTGCAAATGGGAGCTCTTAACTGCGGCTTTCAGGACGGATTAGATGGGTCTCTCTCTCTCTCTTTGAAATCTGCCCGTTGTCGTTCTAGGGTAGACATTGAAAGCACGTGTCACATGTAGAAATTAAGCACTGCATTGTTAGCCCAAACATAGACATAATGAATAACTAAAGCAACATTTAGGCCCCCTTGCATTTTTAATACGTGTGGACCACAGGAATCACATTTCCCCTTAAAAGCTACTAAACCGGATTAGCTGGAAGTAATTTCTTTTTACTACGTTTGTACCCCTGATGCCTCGTCACATGCAACACCCACCTGCGTATAAGAATGAAATGGTCTGCCTCTTCAAGACTCTGCACCATTTACAGAAAATGCACACTTCATCTTCTTGACTTTTACACAATGTACTTTAGACAAATACTAAACATCTTTCACCGCTTCCATTCCTTCTGTCATTCCGCCAATCTCTTATGTGTCAATCTCTAAGTGTCCATTTTCTCCAAGTTTCTGTTTAGTTTGTGTTTCTGTATTTGACATTATCTACACTCTTCGTCACCACTGTCCACGCTGACGCTGATGTACTATTTTTAGCCATGCTCGCAGAGCGAGGATGACGGTGTTGGTCTGTCATTTACTCAGTGGGCCCCCAGTTTGCCACAGATCATGATATGTGAATAGATTGCTTATGGCATTGTGTATGCGCAGTACTTTATTTTTTCTAGTGCCATCCCCAGGTCAAAATATTAGTTTGGTTTTGGACCAAAACACCAGCAAAACTTGTTCGGTAAATTTTATGGCATGAATGACATGTTGCCATTGCATCGATTCCTCTGCAGCAATGTAAAGTTTAAAATCTTTCTTGTATCCTTTGAGGCAAGTTTAGGCCCCTCACACAGCAGGGACTTTTGTTTTCAGATAACTATGTTTTATTGTCTCCCCTCAGCTGGGAGCGGCTGATTTTGGAGGATATGAAAGTCGGTATGCCTTCATAAGCTGTCTCAGAAGAACATGTGGCCTCAATACTGTGATTGTTGTCATGAAAGGAAAGCTCTTATCTTCATAGTTGCTCTATTTTGTTGGAATGCTAATTCTTGCTAAAACACTGCAAATGTAGCCATCAGAGAGATTATTGCTCATCATTTCTTCTTGATTTAATACAGTTTACGGCAGTTTTTAGCTTCCAAGAACACCAGTCACCTCTTCAAGCGATGAATGGCAAGTATTTGTAACAATGTCCACACGAGACTCCAAGCGTAAAAGTCCTACAGTATGTGCTTTTACAAAAAATTATCACACTAAATCCAAGGTTAACTGTGGTGTATCCAACAGCCATAAAAAAAATATATATATTTATTCAGTTGCAACGTGTCTGCAATGCTCCCAAACGGTTCTTGTTTAACTGCTGTTTTCACTTTTTGATCCGATTTTTCTACAGATGTGACAACGAAAGTCAGCTTTTGTTTACCACGCGAGGTACAGACGGACAAAATGCCAGCTCCACTTCCGCCCTCGCCGCAGCTCACATGAAAGTGATGGCTGAAAAGGTCACGCAAACACAGTGTTCTTTTCAGTGGGTTTTCCTTGCCTTAGTTAAATCGGAATGACAGCCCGGCTCATTGGCTGCTGTCTGCTCTCTGTTGTTTTATGACCCCCCCTCCTCCCAGGGTCTCAGTCATGCCCGTCTTCATCTGGACACTCTACACAAATATTGATTCCCGCTTTCGTTAGCTCGGCTGGCAGCGTAGAACTCTAATGTTACAAAGCTTTTGACAGCAGACAGGTGATGAACAGGACGTTGTAGTAGAGCTCAGCATCGGCTGAGGCAAGTGCCATGTTATTGCAACTTAATATCATGACAAAAATGCAGCTTAGGAAACAGGAAAAAAAAAAAACATCTTGTTTGTGGGCGATGAAGGCATTAGTTAAAAGATGCAGAGATGAGAGGTTTTTATCCGCGTATAAACCTAACCGCTTTCTCTCACGGCTTTATAACCAGTGTCTTTCTAAATCTACTCCCTCTCCTAACAACACTGTGGAGGGAGAAGGGGTCTGTTCAGCCTCACAAAGGCAGTGAAGGACGGAGGCAAGAAAGGTTTCTTCTCTTTCAGCCCTCCCTTTTGGGCATGCTGACATATCCCAGAGCGGTCCAACCTGGGCAAAGACTGTCTGTGTCCATTCAAAACACCACGTACCCCGGTTCCCATGGCAACGCTAGGCCGCGGGTGCTCCTTCCTTCAAGCAGCCTGCAGGTTTCCATCAATACCCGAGGTGTGGTAATGTGCTGTAGTTTCTATCCATCCATCTCTCCTGTTTGCTCGGTCGCCGTTGTTCCCCCCCCCACAAAAAAAGAGGCAGATAGCAGACTATACAGAAACAAACTGCATGCACAATTTTTCTCTTCTGACTGTAGGCCGCCACATTTCACGTGTTAGGTGAACAAATGCACCGTGGTGGTGAGAGGAGGGGGTTGTACAAGGTGACACTGCTGACTGTACATCATTTCCAGCGTTTGGGCCATACTTCCACTTCATTGGAAATTTTGCTCATGTTCAAAGCGTTTTTTCTCCTTTTTTTTTCTGCCGGTCAAGCACAAAACCATTCGTGACAGTATTAGTTTCATGGAGCGGCAGGTTGAAGAATGAATTGCTTGCTGGTGTTCAACATGGACTCTGTCAAGTAAAAGCTGAATTCACACTTTGACTGCATTCGTCATAAGCAGAGCAGAAACTGAGCCTTTTTTTACCGTTGCACTGCAACACTGCAGAAAAACAATATAAAGTTAATGTGACGTGTCGGAACAACTTTGGTGTCTGTTATTTGTGGGTGTAATTAACTTATTTCACCTGGGGGTGCAGGGCCTGCAAATTAATCATAGGAAATGGTGGAGCCGTGCATTTGGGAAGAAGAGAATAGCAGGAGCCTCAAGCTGAACGCAATGAACTGCGATAATATATTGGTTTATCCTTTATTCTGGCATGCCAAAGTTCTGACCACCACTTGACTGGATACACAGCGAAAGGAGTTCGAGAAAGTTAGGAAACCCTGGCTGTGGAACTGATACCTTCCACTGACACAACTACACACACGGCCCCAAAGATTTGCTCCATCCCTTTTAAAAAATATATTAGATTTTGTGTGCAAGAGGTAATTTCTAAATACTTGTAATTATTATTATTTATTATTTATGCTATCAGATATTTCGGATTGCAAGTCAGGGAAAATGCATTTGCCAGCACACTTTTGGGGTTAAATTAAATGTATAGTATAGTCAGATGCATATTTTCCTGACAAAAAGCAACAGGACTGTGAAATCAGAAAGGGTTGGAAATATTTAATCTTTTTAGTTTTTGATGAAGAATAACTGTAGTTTTCAGCCTTAATAAAAGAAACCAGGACATTCTTGAGCAGAGTCTGGGTCATCTTTGTCGAACTAAAAAGACACAGGTGCTTTTGAGAAAGGGCAGCAACTTTATGTGGGTACAATAAAATGTCTGCCATCGTAAAACAAACACAGAACGGGAGGTCAATCCTTTAATGGAGTAGTATGACATAGTAACAATGAAACCTTTATCATTTCAGTGCAATTAAATGTGGCAGCATAGCTGGTATAAACAGTGAAAATATGTGTTTTTCTTATATGCAGCACAAAATCTACTTCGAAAAGGCATGCATGTATGTGTAGTTTTGCCAAATCTCTCTATCTTAAAACGTTGCCTGATGCATGTCAGACAGGAGAGTGGATACAATAAAACACAAACATGAAAGGAAGAGTTGTGTTGTGAAAAGTTAAAAATTGAAAAATGCTAAACCAAGAATGCTACCATGGTAGCAACAACTATTACACATCCACATGAAAGAGCTCCCTCGATGTGCAGGGTAAGTGACTATGTTATAACCATTTAGATGAATCCAATGTAATTAATAGTGATTTGGTATAGATGTAGAGATGTCTGGGAAGCATGGTTTTGCAGTTATCTAAATGTTTGTTTCAGCCATGGTAGACTTCATGCTGGATACTCATAGAGTGAAAATTCTACTGAAGTAGCTCTGCATTAAAGACCAAAGAAAGCAGGGGTGAAAAGTGGAATTTCTGAACTTTAGCTCAGCTTCCTTTACTATTGTAAACAACATCAGTTGTCAGATTTTCCATGACTGCTCTCTGAACATGAGTGGTATCTGGATTGTTACTTATAGAACTGCCCAGTAGAAGAGTTCCTGGGGACTAAACAGTGGGAGAACGCCTCTTTCTCTTAGTTGTATTGCTGTATGTCTGTCTGGCTATTGCGCAACAGAAATTTGTGTTAGGATTCAGAGTTTGGCTATTGACATAATGACACCCTTTACTCGTGTACGTGCATCCACTGAAGGGGGAAATTTGAGGAGTCAGTTCAAGCTTATCGTGAGTGAGGTGAAGTCCCTAGCCTAACTTAAGGCAAGCAAATTAATAAACAATGACAAAACAGGTACCGACCACAATATCAATATTTTAATTTTGCAGCTCCTCATGCAATTTACATTGGGCACATAGTTTAAAAATAAACTCAGACCAAAGTGAATGGAGCCATTAAGTTAGTGCCGCATGCTCCCAGCCATGAAATCTGAATTTTCCATCAGAGGCCGGGCCATCTGCCATGTTCTACGGACTACAGCTGCCTGGGATCCAAGATTCCCCTATACTTATTATTTCAATGGGTGACGTTAGCCTCCCACCATGAGTCATCCTGGAAGACAACATAAAGACAGCACAAAGTAAGAACTGTCCTGGCTAGTCAATCAGCCTTTTTCCCCCTATCCAATCAATTGAGTGTTTGCCTTCAGAGTGCCTTGAAAATAGATCGAGGTTCGCTTTGTGTGGCACAACAGATGAGAGTGCACTTAACTACATGGAGAAAGTGGGGGGTATTTCCATTCTCCTCTCTGCAAATGTGCATAAAGAGGGATATATTCAGTTTTGGTAACATTTGACCAGCGCAGAATGCTTTCAGAGTCCATTGTTCTGCCCTCCCTGTCTCTCTGTCTACCTCTTTAAGTGCTTAGAAAATAAGGGTATAAATGCACCTGGCTTACAGGTTGCGATCAGACTCGCATTAAGCAAGTGTGGCAAAATGTGACAAGGCACCCCAGCTTGCAACAAAACAAAAGGATACTTCATCTATCATCTCAAATATGCGTGTAAAATATGACTGTGATGTTACCATTTATCTGCGAAATATGGACATGCTGAAAATGATATGATGATGATGATGATAAAAATTGATTTCAGTGCGGGGCATGTGTCCATGTTCCCTGATGAGTGACCTCTCGATGTTGCACGGACACAAAGTAAGACCTCTATACAAAGCAAAGTGAGACATTGTTGGGGTCAGGTTGCATGGGAACGTGCCATGGCATAGCTGGTCGTTGATTGAATACCTCCTTGTCAACGTCTCGGTCCCGTGGGTTAAGCAAACTTATTAATTGATCATATATGTTTGTCTTTTCGGGCAGAACAAAGGGAGACAAACAATATCCATGTACAGTATATTATCTCATGAGCAGCTTCATTTGTTTTCATTGATATAAATGTAACAGTACATGAGAAGGATAATTGGTAGATCAACATCCAAGGTCTCAGAAGTATTTACACAAAAGCTACAAATGGAAATATCATATTTAGCCACTTCAGCTCCTATGAATGAAGCATGATTAACTTAAAGCTGCAGAAATGATTAACAACATTAATAGGGTTTTTATTCACCACAGCACTTTATTCTGTGAAACCCTGCATTTGTATGTGACACAAATGTTTCAGCTACAGTGCTACATTAAGCAAATATATCGTCCTTTAGCTATACAGAAAGAATCTCTCATTTTTTTTGGCTTGAACATTAGATATGTGATTCAATGAGAAACATTTCCATGAATTTTGAGGCGTATTAGTGTCATAACACAAAGTAACAACTTGGCATTCTGTTGGTTCACTGATGGCTGTCTAGGAGATTAGCTACATCAGTAAACCTTAATGCCAAACAGGTGAAAGCCAACACCATGAAATAGGATTTTAGATGACAAAAACTGCACACAACAGTCATTTCCTCAACTAGTACACATCTTCAGTTAATATATGCAGCGGATGTGTAAACAAATGTAAAATGACCCAAGCATCAGCAGAATAAAAAAAACAAAAGACGAGCAATAGCCAGTCAATATAACTGACTTTTATATTTGATAGTAAAATGCGGAGGGTCAGGGTTGGGACAAATGTTGGGCTGATATGAATGCTGCATTTAGGCCATCCAATTCCAACATAATGTTTTTTAGATCCTCAAACACAGTCTGAAATCCTATACTGCCCCCCTTTATCGGTATAGACCTTGTTAATTAACCTTGCAAAAGATTCCACACTGTAAAATTGCACTTGATGTACCAGGGGTGATTGTGAGAGAAACTGTTTACAGAGGCACTGTTCGAATGTGTATGCAAATGCTTGAATGTGATTAAATAAAGCCAATGATTTACTTTCTGTATTTACAACTGTTTGTAACATGACATATACCGTACCTTTGAGGAGCCACTGTCAGAAAGTGTGCTGAGTTTAAGTTGCAATTAGAGGGGCATGGCCATTTGGAGTAGCTATGAACACTTTTGCCTTTGATCGGTGGCCACAGCTTCAATTTGTTTTTCGGAGTCAGTCTGATGGTCCTAGTATCTCTTTTGATTAAAATAGGAAATAGCCGGTCACCACTTTCTTTTTTTTGGCACAAGACTAGAAATGTATCCAGTTCCTTCTATGTTAACAGATGTTGCAGTGGCATTGTGTTTGATAAGCCTGAAATATCCATTAGTGTGGTATGAAACTTCGCATGAAACTCACAAAAAAAGTTATTTTGTGACTGAAGCACAGACCATCTTTTTTGGGGGGAGCTAGCAACATGCAGGGCTGCGACCCCTTCCTGCACAGTTGATATTATCTCGACCGCATCGAGTCAAGCTCTCCTCTTTCCATTAGAAAAGCCAGCCGAGTCGCCTTCCCGTCGAAATGTACACACATCGCACAATGCTGTGAATCAGTCAGAGGGGAAAATGGACACGCAGTAAAATGTCAGCGGTCACATCCGGAGTTTCTGTCTTCTTTTGGTTCTTTTGGTTTGTAATTGGGAGACTCGGCTAATTAAAATGGAGTTCCCAGGCAGTCGATGTTGGCCACCGCTGCTTTGTTTCTCCCTTTCAGATGTTCAATGAAGAGGAAGGCGTATTAGAGCCATAAGGAATGATACAAAGCTGGCTATTCTCACATAATTGCTCACCCAGGGAGGATGCAGTGAGGCTGGTGGCCTGACAAACGCCCGAGGTGTCAGTTGCTGTCAGGATGATAAAGCTCACCAATGCCCCCTGGCCCCTTCTCTGAGACCAAATCACTGTCTGAATAGGACATCAATTTTAACTTTATAAATCCAGAACTAATGAAATATGAGGTGGCTGTAACTGCAGACTGGGCCTTAGTTAGGATTCCTTGTGCAGAGACCCTTATCTGGGGCTTGTCTTGGCTGAGCTGAGGATTTAATTTATGGAGCCAATAAATCTCTGGAAAAAAAAAGGGGTATGTTTCTGAAGCTACATACTATTGTTCGACGTAATCCTCTCAAATGCTGAAGTGCCATTGAAATCATGTCATCAGCCATATGGATGAGCACATTGGCAGTCATGACATATTGGTTCCACGAAGCTTGGCACCGTAACCACAGTCTAATGCTGAAGCAGTCTCTGACTGTTTGAATGCATACTGGCACCGGGTGAGCTGGCAACCTAAAGGCTGGCAAATTAAAGCGTCACAGATACTAACTGCAGGTCATTGGTCCATTCTAAATTGTTACTGCCTTCAAATCTTTACAAAGAAACAAATGCCCAAATAAGCTAGACCTAATAATTATAATTAGGGTCCAAGAAACAGACAGTAGTTCACAACAAATGGCAAACTGGGTTTGGGCGACTTATAATTAGATGAGCTGAGTTTGCGCGAGAGAATTAAAATGATTTGATTTAGATTTCTACAATTTCCCCTGTAAAAGTGTTTCAAGAACAATTATTATTCATAATCAAAATGGAGCTTCAAGCCCCCCCCCCCCCCCGAGACACTTATTCATCTTGCCTAACCCTTGCTTTGTCTTCTTGAGCTCTGTCTTTCTTAAAAAACGTTGACTCCATCTGCCTCCAAGGTTGTCAGAAAGCATCCTTGCAGAGATGTTTCGTACATTCCTTCAGTCGTTATCTATATGGCTTCATGGCTCAACCTTGTGTTTATGGTCGCAGTGGAGGACTTGGGGGTAATCTACCTTTGACCTTGCTCCGAGTGTGGCTCTAGTGAATGAGCCTAATAAGTCAAATACCTTAAAGCTAACAAAACAGTTGGAAACATGAAAATCCTTGGAAATACTTGGATTAGACTGCTTTGGATTGCACTGATAAACGAAATAGCACTTTGCAAAAAATCCAGCCAAGTGCATCCCTTGAGGACATCCCATTATAGACCTGTATAATTTTGAGGCTTACAGTGTAAAACTGGCTTCTTTTTTTTTTGCTTTCTGCGAGCACTGTTGCGACAATCTCTTTAAATCAACAGGGGACTGATTACAGTTCCAGAACATGGTCCTTATTCAGAGTTCTCTGACACACACATCATCAGAAGCACCCCAGCCTCCCACAGGGGTGCATTAAAATTAGAAAAGAGACAGGAAGATGGACTAGCCAGGCCCAGAAATAACCTCCGACAACATGGATTCACATCTGGTAGACATTCACATTTCCTCTGGAGGGAGAAAAAGAGAGCGGATTAGAGTTTGAGTGATGTTGGAGCTGTGAGATAAATGAAATCTGACTGGGGGAGTCACTCGTGTAAGGTGACAAATGGCCTGCATGACAGATGGGGTAGTATTTTAATCTCCTTTAGTTAATTTATCCGGAACCTGAACACAACCCTAGGAAATCTGTTATTATTGCTGTCACTACACCAGACAAAAGGATTTAAAGGGAGAAAAGCGCGGAGAAAACAAATAAACCAGTACTTAAGTCCGGCAAGGAAAATGCCGAACAAATGTAATAGCATAATTGTGCACCAGGGTCCCTAAGACGGAGTTGTCTCGGGTCATTTGGTAGACGAGTGCTGGCCTGTGTAATCATTGCCTGTGTCCGTGTAAGGAAATGCCAGTGGCCCACTATGTCCTGATATGATTAAAGAAAAGACCTTGTAGAGAAACATCTGTTTGGCCCGAAGAGACGTCACCCAGATGAGGTTCACGGAAAGACTCTCAGGAGATTCGAATCTGGGTTTTTCATTTAGAGAATCTCCTCCTCCTCTCTCCGTTCTGCCTATGCTTTATTCTCAAATCTGCTCTTTCCTCCTCGCCCCCCATCTCCCCGCTATCATCAAACTCTACTCTAAGTATTTTTTTTCTCTCATTAAGTCATTCTTCCCTGTTAAAGTGGCACCTATTAGAGTGTGTTTAACCAAATTTGAGTGTTATAGTTGATAACAAAAACCCAATGATGTTGATAATCACTGCACCATTAAAGGGTTATTTAGAGACAAAAACTGGCTAAATGCAATCCGTGTCTTACTCAAAGGGGAAGATCTCAAGAGGAAATAGGGCTTATTGTTGGAGAACTGAGATGTGGTAATTACATTAAAATAGATAGCAACTCTTTATGCATCAAGCTCACACTTCAGCACCACGTAATAGAAATACTCCATAGAGATTAATGCTGGGGAAGACTGGAAGTGCATAATGATTGATGGAATCATTAGCTCGGCGTTCACATGGGAGCGCAACGTGGATACTCATGACATTCAGGGAAAAATATGAAATACTCCCAGGTTCTGTAGGAAGTTATCGTTTTTCAAAGCAGTCAAAGATTGAAGCTCTTTAATAGTTCATTCATTTGTCAAACAGCACTGGCGTTATGCAGTGGGGAGGCCCCCGCCATATCCCCAGCAGCGCTCAGCTGTCAGATTCCATAACTGTAAAGTGATAACTTGACAGACGGTGTAATTACTTGTTAACAAGGGTGGAGGAGGGGTATAACTGGCAAACACACTTGTCCTCATCCTGTGAGGTGTGGGATATGCAATGTCCTCGGTTCGAGTTGGTCGCTGTAGCAACACAGGTCACCTGCATAATCCGTACTGATTTTTAATCTGCTTTTATCGTCAATATATTTGTTGTTGCTGTTGGGTTGTTTTGTGCACTTGTCAATCAATAATCAACGCAGTGACATTTTCTATGAAGCCTGTGTACCTGTAGCTGTCATCTGATATTAATTGTTTTATTTATTACTACTACTCGCCTTTATTGTTGCCTTTCATTGGGCCCAAGCGGGCCCACCAGCGGATGTTCTTCCTGAGGATGCTCAGGAAGCTGAACGTCTCCCAGAAGGTCCGCACCCAATTCTACAGAGCCACCATCGACATGCATCTCTACTCATGCTCTGCACTTTATACATAACTAGTCCTGTTAACAACTGCATCTCAATATCTGCACTGAACATATGATAAATGCCAATAACCCTAAACGCACTGCATCGTCCGATGATATTTTTCGAATGGTTTCTAACTCTCATGCACTATACACTGTAACATGGAAATGTCAATAAGCACGCACTGCATACCGTCACCACAATTCACTGCTTTAGTTTCTTCTATCTAACTGTACAACCGGTATACCCTGCATTCACATATGTACTCCCCGTCTCTTGGACATGGCGATTAAACACCGCCACACACTTAAACATTGATTACATATTACAACCCTTGCCACCTCTTATGTTTTTATGTCGTATCCCACCCCTTATGTTTTGTGTTTAACTTATGGTTTATGTTGTATGTTGTATGTTATATGTCGTATGTATATACACAAGCGCTGTACACCACGTAAAATTCCTGTGTACTTGTACATTTGGCGAATAAAGAGATTCTGATTCTGATTCTGATCTTGTGCGAGTTACACATGAAATGCTGTCACCACATTGAAATACAAATTTACACATATGTGTCGCTTGTGTCCAAGTATGTTTAAGTAGAGCTATTTAGCACTCGCCACATGCTCACACACTCTTGTCAGGCTTGAAATAATTTGCTCCAGCAATTAGCATGGCATTTTTCAAACTGTCTTCATTTGTCTTTTGGAGGTTCGAGTTAATTATGACATTCTGTGTAAAAAGATGTCCTTTGTTTCTTGTCTGTTTTTGCATTGTTGATGCATTGAAAGTGGAATTGTTAATTTCACTTCCAGTTGACAATGAAATTACACTAATGTTTTGCTATGATCTATAAATTGAAAGAGGTGCAAGCAAACGACTGAAACAGCCTGTAATCACCATTATCCTTTAGCCATAAACGATAGATAAAATAGCCATCCAAATTTAGAAAGTAGCCAGACTTTCAAAATAAGAGGGAAATGCAAAAATGCATTTGCAATATTTTATGATTTCTAGATAAATATGCCAAAAAATATTATATATATATATATATATATAAACGAAAACACATGTACTATTTACTTTAAAGTCAAATGATCTTTTTTTTTTTGCAGATTGGGGCTGATGTGCCAGGTTGAGTTCCTAGCTTTAGCCACGTCAAATATTCCGGATTAGGATCAGCACTCATGTGCCCGTTAAGAATGATTGCGTTCAGGAAAGGCGCTTTGGTTTATTGAACGCAGGGATTTATCTGATCCTCTCAGGCAGCTCAGATCGTTTAATGCTGCCTGGCTTTCTCCTAAATTAATTCTTGTGATTAGACATGGCGCAGCCTAGCCTAGCAACCACGGAAGGCAAAGAGTGAGGTTTACTTAAGTCAAAATAGTTTTTATAATGTATTTTATTATACAGATTGAAGAGGATAAGCAGGAACACAGTGTGGCCTTGTGCTACATGATTTTCTTAGCTGATTTTGACCAAATCATGAGACAGATAGAATAGCTTTGGCATGACCCCGCTCTGATTTAGAATATGTTTTACACAGGATTATAATATGTACCCCCACCCCCCCATTTAGTCATCAGACCACACAGTACTAATCTCCTGCATCTCTACTACATTGTAAGATGGGGCATAAAAGAACAACATACTGAAATGCATAGAGATATTGTATTAGGAGATGATTTTCAATATCTGTATCTGCATTTTTAAATATCTTGATCAAACCATCTCTTTGTTGAGTGCAAAAAGTGTACCCAAATAAAGCTAAAACAAGCAGTTAGTTGCTTCAGAAAATATCAGGAAACAAAGGGAAAGCTGAAGCCTCACACTGATTAAAGGCAAACGATAACCAGGGCCAAAAATGTGCTGGCTGCATATAAAATAATCATTGTTTTTTTAATTGCATAGCTTCCTGTTAAAACATGAATATTAACTCATATTTTAGGATACAATGTTGTGGAACGAGTACCAAATATATGGTCTTACATTGCATTTATATGGAGAAACACACCTATGATGACAAAAGTCAATTTCTGGTGTTGAAATCAGTGCCAGCTTAAATACATGCTATTTTTAAAACGTACTATAAGAGCCAAATTTGGAACCGGTCCACCTCTTGAAATATGGAAGATCAATAACAGCCTGCCAATTATGCTATGTTTACACCGAACGCTTTCATAGTGGTATTCAGTCGTAGCTTAGCAACGGTTGTGCAGGAGATAATGTCTGGATTAGTCTGAGATTTGAAGCCGCTGCTGCGGATCAATTTGCCTACGATACCCTGAGAAAAAGTTTCCCATATATATAATGATGGAGTTGTCATGGTACGAAATGTGTGAATGGGTAACGTAGTTCTTCTCTGTTTGAGGTATAATGGGGAAATAAGCATCAAACTAAGTCCTGTGTAATCAACCATTTAACGGATTATTGCGCAAAACTATTGTGAACTGTACTCCACGGCAGACTCAGTTTGACCAAGAGCAGCAAAGAGATGACCCTGGGAAAGTAATTTTTAATCATAGTGTTCCAATGATTTCCTCTACACATCATTATAAAAAATGGAGCCCTGACCAAGTTTCAGCAATGAAATGAGGATAAAGGAGCAAAAATTGGTTTCAGAAAATGTAATATCTGGTGCTTCTGTCCTCCTTAAAAATACACGTGGTCTCTATGGGTTTTTTATTGTGATGGGCCAGATTAAAAAAGTAGGCATCCATGCTACGCCTGAGAGCAATCTCATTGTCTTGCTTGGCTAGCGTGAATGCTGAGCTAACACCAGGGCTGTAATCTATCACCGCAGAGATTGCACTTGTTCCAGCATTGTTTTACAAGCTGCTGAGGACGAGGGCAGATAAGCTTTATCCTGCCCTCACTTTCAGCGTGAGCCTTTGAAATCCATCTGTCAATAAGATAGAAACAGTGTGGAATGGAACAGGATGCTTCGAAGCAATAGCCAGTGTTTCCCATGGGTTTGGGTGAAAGCTTTAAAGTGGACAGATGTCTTTTGTTTTTTATGTAGCTCTGGAGATATTGTTGTACTCTGGAGTTAAATAACAGGAAATTCAAGGTTTTGCTGGAGTTCCGTTGCTGAAGATGACCTTTTTCCAATTGTTCCAATTCAAAAGCTGCATTACATATTGTGTATTTGGCAGCTTTGAGAGCCATCAAGAGATAACTTTTTGAATGTTAAAAGTCTGAAGTTCAACCACGTGTTTATATCTACTATCAGGACATTCTCAGAATGGTATAACTTCAATTTTAAATTCATTAATGTTAGTTAAGGGGCTTTTAACACAAACGATTTGGTTTAATCCTCATTATTCTCTCTGAGCCTTATGAAATATTGTGTAACAGAGTTAATTGGTGGGGATACAAAAGTAAAACAAAACCTGAAGGCAAAAGTCTATAATACAAAAATAAACAAGAACTTGGCAATGGCTTGATACATGGTTTGGATCATTTGGTCTCACACAGAAGAAAAGACAATCTGGCACAAGTCAAGGGTAGCCACGACCATTTATACATGGGGTCACAGGTGCAGACAATCAAGACACTGACAATGGATGTGTCCTTCCTGTCGACCATTCTCCTGTTTGTCAAAAGTCAAAGTCCGGGTAGTCATTTTTAAGTTTGAATATTTTAAATGGCACAAATGTGGCACTATGTTTGTTACTGGCTTTATTTCACCAACTTTATCAAATCTGTAAAGTACTCATTAAAAAACGTTGCCAGGTTTTGTGTTTACTCCAGCCACTAAAGCCATGCATTTTAGTTGCTTAACTTAACCATACAATAACTGAAGCATAGCTGCCATGTGGTGTGTGTGTGTGTGTGTATGCATGTTTGTGTGTGTTGCGTGTTATTACAAGTACAAATGCCCCAGCTGGTTGGTAGTCAAAGGAGCACATGTGCCCATATGTATCCCAAGCATTTGGCCATTGATTCACTCAGGCAGGTTTTTAATTCGGATTTTATGAAAAACATCACAGATTCCTCGAGGTTTTACATGTTGTTGTTAACATTTGGAGTAATGAAGTGCTTAACTCGAAAAAATCTGTTAATTCTTTTTAACGTAGAATAAGTTCCATATCATACCTTAAAGTGCTCCTTTTACCGCTTTACCAGTTGCACTTTTTTTTTATTCTTGCAGCCCAATAATAGAATGAGTGGTGTACTTGTCAGCGAGGATGTTACCTTTGGCCTTTTCATTCTGCTGCCTCGGTGTGAAGCCGAGTTATTGATGAGCCATTGATGCTGTCAAGCAGGAATTTATCCTCCTCGCTCGCTCTCATCTCACCCCGCCCTGTCGCTACTCCACCTACCTAATCCTAGATTTTAATTTGCACAGGAAGCTGACCAGGAGAAAGGCATCAGCTGAAAGGTCCTCTCTCTTTCCGCCTGTGCTGGCTGTAAGCATTTATTGGCAGCCCTTGCCCACCACCTGAGAGATCCAAGCGGTGGACAAGAGGTTGAGGGGCGTAAAGGTCCACAGGAGGCTGAGACTCTGACGACAAAGTGGAAATAACAACAGATGAATAGAGGAGAGAGAAAACAACCGCAGAGCAAAGGGCAAGCCTGCGTTGAAACCCGAGAGAGAGGAGAGCAGTGGAAGCTGCTCACAGAAGAAAGGCATCTTTCTCTAAAGAAGGAGTCGTGTTGGGACACTGAGTCCAGAATGGGATTTTTTAAGACAACAGTTAAAAGTTGTCAGGATTTTAACTCTTGTGCCATCGGGCAGGAGAAATTTAGTTGGAGTTTTATTCTGAAAAACAGCTAGTCTATCCCACTGGAGGGTGTTACTGCTTTATTATGAATGCTCCTCAGAGCAGCTACCTGAGCTTTTTATTGTCGTTTTTATTTTGAGTGTGTGTGTGTGCATACGCTTTATATTAGCACTGTTGCAGACTGAGACCCAATAATTCCATCGCCGGCTAGTGTGATCTGTAAATGTTGTGCATATGACAATACAATCTTGAATCTTGCAAAAAGTGTCACCGTGGCGTGATACGCTCACGTTGGTTGCCGAGGTTGTTATTGCTTGCAGAGGCGGAATGACTGATGTGAAGGAAATGTCATCTGACGCCGACCTTTTGCCTACCGGAAAGGCCGTGTTTATGAGAGTATGTAAATCCAAGCGCGTTGCTACTGCTGCGAGTGGAATATATCGTGGTACTGATCAGTGATGAAAGAAGAAAGAAAACGCACCTCCGGCAAGCCTGATATGTGTCCTGGAATATTTGAAATCATTTTGAGAGGCATCCGACACGGTCTTGCTGCACACATGCAGGAACATGTAATGGACTCACAGCTGTATAATATTACTTAAACATATATATATATAAGTTAAATATCAAATAGCGCACATGTCACTATCCAGGAGCTTGATTATTGATTGGGGTCACAGTTACTAACTACTGCATTTTTAAAGAAAAACATATCCTGGGTCTTAATGTGCCTGCATGAATGTGACAAAAGCTCACGGCCTTTATCTACTCTCTTAGTCCAAAATTGCATGTTTAATTCTAGTCCTGCCGTTCGACCAAAGCGACCACACAGCAGTGCGTGGGCCTAAAGAAGTAACATGGTTGTATGGTAAAAATGTAAGGAAAGGGCCAAATTCAGACAACTGTGCATGGTACACATTTGGGAGCAGAAACACACAGTTTTTCTACTTGAAATTATTAGTGCATGAGGC
Organism: Colistium nudipinnis; assembly: GCA_016785305.1. NCBI lineage: Eukaryota > Metazoa > Chordata > Actinopteri > Pleuronectiformes > Rhombosoleidae > Colistium > Colistium nudipinnis. The sequence continues at coordinate 605,893 of JAFBJU010000331.1, read as the reverse complement.
AGTCCAAAGCTCAATCATCCGCCTCGGCAGGAGATTTGACTCACTGCCGACTGTAAGCGGATTTCATCTGAATCAATAACGCTGTAATTATGTCTTCCAAAGATTCCTTGCACCTCTATTCATCAGAGGAATCTGACATGTGTTTCTCCAAACCTGTCAGGGGCCATAATTTGCTGCAGAACATCTGCTGGCAGAGGGAGGAACCTGGCCTCAGACCGTTTTGATGCTAGTTAATCTGTGGGCCTCCGTTATGATGAGTCACTTAGTGGGTTGTTTAATCAAACCAGAAATTAAAGCCTGGCGCCATTCCAAGCACAATCCTTACATGCACAATTGTTGGCTTTTGCTTTCATAAAGAGAGCATATCTAAAGCCAAGCACATCAAAACAAGGCTCTATTTTCTTTACTTTTTTATTCGACTTTCATGAAAATACATTAACTGACCATATATCAGTCAGAAAATGTGACAAATTCAAATGTCTAAAGAGAATCTGAGAAACAGATCTTACACATTATATTACACACAGGATATTATTCTTTATGCTCAGCGCAGTTTTGTATCTCCACAGAATGACACTGTCATAGAATGTCATAATCTGTGTGTGCATTACCTTCAGGTTTGTTATCTTTAGCTATAGAAACGGACAGAAAAGAGTTTCCCTGAAAAGAATGGACTCTTTTCATTATGGCGTGAAAGTTTATGATTATCATTTACGGTTCACAGTTGTTCGTAAAATGTCAATGTCTGCATTACTGTCAAATAAATAAAGTAGTGCTTTATAAAAGCAAAAATCTAACACGACAAATCTATTTTTCTAAACATGTTTTACTGACGTCTCAGATTTATAGAGGCCATTTGTTCTGTATGTCTACAACTCACATAAAAAACACAACTAATGAATCAATTAGATCTTTGTGGAAATGTCTGTTTCTTGCTTCATTAGAGCAGCGTTGTGATTAATATCGTTAAGCATTATAAGCGTTATATCAGGAATTGGTTTTGGTCTTAATGTTTCCTTTTAGTCACATATTAATCTGATTTGTGACTAAAAGTTGTTATGGTTGCAGCTTTATTCAACACAAAATAAAGAAGCCTTAGTCCTTTCTATTTTATGTCATCCTCTAGATATTAGCCTCTAAGCTTTTTATGTTTAATCTGAGTATGCAGCTGTTGTGTGAACAGTTGCCATGGTTACAGGTGTTTCAATTGTCCTTTTCACTGTGCACTGCACCACTCACCTCAGTAAATCCAGTTAGACGTTTAGCTCCAGTCTAGTACAGTTGTTCCTGCTCATCTAGCCAGACTGCAAGCACTACATGTGCAGAGCATTCACTCACTTGTTTTCTAAAACACTGTTTGCTTTCAGGTAGTGTTGCTTTCGTCAACAAAAACGATGACTAAATATGGTCGTCAACTAACCTTTTTCACGTGACGAAAACGAGACGCAACGTTAATGCTGGTCATGTGACGATAACTGGACCAAAATATGTAATGTAATATTGTTGACGAATAAAAACCGAGACTAAATGTGGTTTACAAAATAAAACTGCTAAAATGTCTCTTCATTTTCGTTGACCAAAACGAGAATAACATTTCGTCTCGATTAGGCCCGTTATTATTATAATTTTCGCAGCTTTTCTGTTTCCTTTGTCTTGCACCGGGGTCAGTGGCTGCACTCGCGGCATGATTTAGAACAGCGATCCTCAACCTTTTCTTGTGCCACGGACCGGTTTAATATAATACAATATGTTCACTGACGGGTCATAAAGGTGTGGCGGATAAATACGATAAAAAATAGACCCACATAAAAACAAAGGTGCAACACGTCTTGACTTGTGAAGAGGCACAGACGGATGTAATTGGGAGAGAATACGGACATACGGACAAGATAAAATATCTTTCAATCTCTGATAATCAATCAAATGGAAATAATGTGCGCTACGTCGGTGCGGTCCTCCGCCTCCCTCCCCGCAAAGTAGCGCGTCCCGCTGGGATGCACCTGCGGAGGTCTGAGGCGGGGATGCGGCGGTCTAGCCCTGGCCCCTGGCTGTGTCATTACAATGAAAAGTTTAGACCCCGCTTTTTCAGATTTTTTAAGATAAGACCCGTCTTATATTCGGTTCAATATGGTACTAAATGGGATTAAACCTAGACTAAAATCTCATCAGTTTTCGTATACTAAAACTAGATGAAAATAGTCATGGATAATTCTCACTAAAATAAAACTAAAATGCTCAGACATTAAATCGACTGAAACTTGACTAAAAAAGAGTATAAAGCGTGCCACCTGCATGTTTAGGTAGTGTGTCTCAGCTGATTTGTTGCAACAAGTGTAGACGGAATTTAGCCCGTAAAACGTTTTTTTTTTTCCAAAAGAACAGCTCACAACAGGTCACACTACTTAAAGACACGAGGGGGCAACAGGTTAAGCAGCTAAAGCCACTTCTGAACAGTGAAGGAAACAGTTTCACCACATAGAAGATGCAGTGTGCCCCCACAGATGCAAGGTGTTGAATAAATGCTTCAATTAAAACCAATCTGCTCATGCAGAGGATAAGGTTAAATGTAAGAAAGGGGAACCTAAAGGCAAAGGTCTAAACTACAAAAACAAACAAGAGAAATCAAGAACTTGGTCATGGCTTGGTATATGGTTGGTCTCCTTTGGTCTCACTCAGAGGACAGTGCAAACTGCCCCAAGTCAAGGGGGTGTGGGCCAGCACTATTTATACATGAGGAACAGGTGGAGACGATGGCGGGAAAACACACAAAGGCAGGAAGTAAAGGGATCATCTGAAATGAGAACAGGAGGTGAGTACAAAATAAAACAGGCAGTGAAATGACAGACAGTGGCTGATGAAACTGGGCGTAAGACATGGGGCTGACAAGACGTGACTAAATATAAATAACTTTAAATAAACAGGGACCATATTAAGCAACAAACTTGACGAGACATGACACTTGATGATGCTGATATACACCCCACAGCCATAACAGTATGACCAATGCACTGATTGGTGAATTGAAAAACATAACTGTTATTGTTTCTATAGCACACAGCGTTCAGCTTTGTCTCAGGTTTACCTCCACCCCTACAATTTTTTTAACAAACGATATAAATGCTTAACAGCCAGTGTATCCTCCTCCTCCCCTGGCCTTTGTGTCTGGCTCTGTCCTTCTTCCGTCTCTCTCCGCTTGTCTTTTCAGTTACGGCTGCCTGGCTTTCTCTCTTCCCCGCTGCCTGTGTCTGAGGACTGTGCTGTTTATACAGTGACAGCAGAGGATGCCTTTTCAGTCCTGATGCGGCTTGTTCTCCCTTGATGGCGCTGACAAACAAACAAAAAAAGCAGGTAAACACTCAATTCATCAACAACCGCGCCTCTGCACTTGAGACGGAGTTTGGTGCGGAGAAACCCAGCGTGTTTGAAATGAAAGTAGCTTTTCAATGCAGTAACGTGCAATAATGTAATCCCTTTTAGTGTCACATGCTAGTGATTGTTATCAACTCATTTCCTCACATCGACTGTCACCCCGTGTGTGTCTGGACAAAAGAGCCTATAAGCTGTCGCACTGTATTAGAGTCTGTGCGTCACCGCTTCGTTCCTCCAGGGAGAAATACTATATGTTTTTTTTTTTTCCACAAAGGCACAGACATTTATTTTTGTCTTCTTTTGGCCAGAAATATATGTCAAGACTACAAAGGTGGAGATGGAATTTGTAAAATGATGGTCTAGAAGAAAATGACAGGCATTAAAATTGGCTTTGGGTTGCATTGGGATAAATCAAAAAATAAAAAACAGCACCTGTTTTGTTTCTGCTTGACCTGCATTTAAATACTGTGTTGCCCAATTCAAATTCTTGAACATAAAGCAAGGGATTTTCTGGTGCCACGTAATGCCGAACAACACCGGGTTAGTAAAGAGCACCACAACATTTTAGATAGATAGAAGATATCTCATCACCCTGTCTGCCTTTACTTCTTGTCACAACGATAATTACCTTTCTATCTTTTTTCTATTAGCTGCTCTTTTTTTTCCGTTTCTATTCCCGCTCCTGTACTGAGTCTGATCTCAACATCTTACTCCAGTCAGTGAGAGGCAACATCCACTGGGGAAGGGAAACAGCCGCGGCTGGGTGGTACAGCGCGTGCTCCTGCTCCCCTTGTATATATATATATAATAATAGCTTGGGACACAGCGGTGTGCATGGCTGACTCCTCAGCACTGCCGGACCTTATCTCCAAGATAGAAAAGAAAGAAGATTAGGTTTCTGGGGGTTTCCGGCGTATGTCTGTAGTTGAGGAGCGGCTGTGGTTGTGAGCTGGTCCGCTGCACGGTAGCTGCAGATAAAAAAAAATATTCCAGGCATTATTCCAATTCCCTGGGGTTTTTGTTTACTTTGGCTTTGTTGATTCTGAGTCAGGGACGCCAACTCAGAATGTGTGGTCGTTGGGAGTCGATAAAGCAAAGCCGTTTTTTAGACTTTTGTCTGTTGTTGTTCTTTCAGCCTTCCTGCTACCTTCGTTCTGCTCACTGACGCTGCATTTTTTCGGGGCTTGACACACATCTGAAGCGAAGAGAAATCTCACACAAAACAAACTGTGACTTGTTTACTTATCACAGCCTATGTAATAAGTGATGCAGGAGCAGTAACAAATCGCTCTTTCTGCCAGTTTTCCCCCAGTAAGTGCTTCCTTCCGCTGCAGCACGAGGGTTGTTGTGTTTTTTGGCTCGGTGAGTACAAAATCAATACGTGACAGCTGTTAACGGAGTGACAGAAATAATGGGGTAAGCGGTTTCAACACTACTCGATACGTGCAAAGCCGACACACTCCTCCTCCCCATCCTCCTCTCTGTGTTTATTTTACGGAGGAATTTTTCACAGCCACGAGAACTCCAAATTGATCTCAGTCTCTTAAGAAAGACTGTCTTCTTCCTTTCTGACCCATTTCCAATCTCCATCATCTCTCCAGCGCTGGCTGCCGCTGGATCCAAAGGATGCTGCCAGTCGTCTGTCGCCTCCCTCAGCGAGACATGATCCAATACTCTCTCTCCTTCCGCAATGAATTCCACCCAATGCCTGTTACTTCAGTCCAACTCAAAAATAACTAACAAACCTGCAGGTGCACATTGGGGGCTCGTCTTTCTTGGCAGCATGTGATTGCTTTCATGGCGCTTCCGTGCTGCGGCCTCATAACATTCATTCAAATCCCTCAACAAATTGAGTAAACAAGCAATTTAGGTAGAGCTAGTGTTTTTAAAAGAAAGCTGTGTGTGCGGAAGTTTTCAAAGCCATGGAAAATCACTCAGTCTTGTTGGAGCTGAGGTCGATTCTAATTCTGGAGCAGTGAGTTGTTTAAAAGACAGTGGTGCCTGAGACGAGGTACTGAGGGATCATGAATGTGGATGAAAACAACAAAATTAAAACAATGGGTATAAATCCTTTACCTACAATCAATCAACAATTAATTAATGCAACATGTTCATTATTAAATGTCACATGTCACTCATTTGACGAGAGCTTGTGGAGTTCACCACATCCCCATATATGTTGTGCTGAATGTTATACAGCCTACATGACACCGTCCATTTACGCAGCTAAGAAAACAAATCGCCATGATAATACATCTACCAAGTCGCAGGGCCAACAGACAGGAACTTATCTCAAAAATAGGAGAACTGCCAGTTATTCACATCAGCATAAACGTTTCATTTGTTTGCGTAATGCCCAAGAAGCCCTTTTTTAATTATGAATTTCATTCATTCTCTGTGTGTCTCTCGCACCCGCTCATCTCAGGAAGGTAACTGAAAGCTTGTGATTCCTGAAGTGGCTAATTTGTCGGAAGCTTTTCACCTCCACACACCTCCGCTACTTTCAGGACCGGAACACTCGGAAAAGGTTGCAACCCAGTCACTGCTCATAGCAAAATCGCTCACATCTCAAGGAATCCAACCTGGGTGGAAAAACAACACTGGAAAAAAAATGTATAAAGGCGAAGTGCCAGCGGGAGGAAACCGGAGAAGCAGTTCAGGTACAAGGCGAGAGGAGGGCTTTTAAAGGCAAACCGAACTCTCTCTCTCCACCTGAGCGATCGCAGAAAGATGAAATGCTCATAGTTGTCAATGAATGCCAGCTGTTTTGAGTTCTCCCAGGGCTCAAAAGCAACTGGTATGAAGAAAACAGAATCACTCTTTGGCAAAGGTACGATCGACTTCCACTTATTTATGTCAGCCATTTTGTCTGACAGGGAGGGAGGATACTCTCTGCAGCAGGAATCATATTTTTTTTTGTCTGATATGGAGATGCAGTCATTAATGTGTGCACATCAAGAGCTTGGTTCGGACTGCGTAGTTCTATCTGTTCTAAATATGGATATTTTTAGCTGTTCTCCGTCTCTGACTGACACAGAGGATCTGATTTAATTTTGCATCTGCTTGCATCGACTTGGCAGAGCCTGAGATGTGCCTGAAAACAATCACATTCTTCTCCGCTTGTTTCTGCATATTCCTTTGAGAATAACCCTCACAGCTGACTACAAGAGGTTTAAGGATTAATCCGAAAGTAGGTGCAGATTTGATTAACCTTTTTCTTCTTTAAATGATCACCATGCTGTAATGGCTCTTGAGAAACGAAACCACCACCGTCAGCAAGGAGCAGCCATCAGTAAATCAGATGCTAATTTCACACGTTCTGAGAAAAGTCTCCTTAGTTTCCCCTGCACCTTGCCCACAGCTTCCCCCAAGCCTGCCATTCTTTATCTGCCCACATTTTTCTCCTGCCTTATCCACTCTCACCTGTGCGTCTTCACACACCTTGCACAAATCCTGTATTTAAACCTTCCATTGTCACTACCTCTTTGTCGGTCCATCTGCTTGTTTACCCGTCAGCCTGTGTTACTGATTAAAAAGCTGTTTTCACAGCTTCCGCCTGCTGGGTGTATCTGCATCGGGTTCCTTCTGTCTGTGCTTTTAGTCAAATCTGGACAGATTCTACCTCCTTTTTTCTAGTAGGTAGCTATGGGTGGGCGGCCCTAGAAGAAGGCATAGGTCCGGTAATGACCAGCACCTTCGCCTCCAGGGGAACCTGAACATCACCTGTCCCAGCTGTCTCAGCGGATGACAACCGGACAGAATATATTGCTTCCTGACTGATCCCGGTGCAGTCTCCAGCTTTTGATGCAGCTAGTTCTCGACTTTACCTGTCGGCCTGCCAATGACCCCCTGTCACCGTCCACTACACTGGACCCCCCACTTATTCCGCTGAAAAATCACACAAGTATTTGTATTTAAGCATGTCACCAACTCATTGCCAGTTCAACTGTTCATGTTGCAGTGTGCTCTTCCTGCGTATTGTATCATGCCCGTGTTCTTGCCCTTCTGCTTGTTCAGCGACATGCTACAGCACCAGCATGTTAAGTGTGTCTATGGTGTGGCCCAACTATTTTTATCAACAAATGTTGCAAAGGGGCATTTCTGCTAACGTGTGCTGGTTACATGTGGTCCTCGCCACTTCAGATTTTGAGCAAAGCGGGGCCTACCTCTGAACAAATACCTTTTATGTGTCAAACAGACACAATATTAATTAATAACCTTTTAGTTAGTGTGCCAGCTTAATTATAGCTTCCTTCCTGCTTGCAGTCTTCATGCTAAATTTACCCTCACTATTTATTTATTATGCTGTGGCTCTATATAGGCACAGATATGAACTGGAATCAAAAAATCCCCAAATGTTTATGTGTTCATGGTAGGTTTGAATCCAGCTGCCATAGGTCAGTGAAGAACTTGTGTCACTCATTTAAACGTTCTTTTTGTCTCTTTCTGAGAAACAAAGTCAACCGAAATCTCTCTCGAATATCTAATGTATTTGGAAACACTCACCTACACATCTGTTTCTCATTTTTGCTTGCGGTCAGACATTAACTGCATACAATCAGCGCTAACTGTTTACCAAACTAGAGGCGAATATCAATTATCTAAAGTAAAAAGGCGAGAGAAAGAAGAATGACTGTAGGATTTAGTTGTCATAAAAACAAATTAAATAGTAATGCGTCTCTGTTTGAATTATGTCTTTTGCTGGAGGTTTACTTTGCATTCATCTGCAGTTACTGCCCCGTTTCATCTGAAATGAGCCGATCTCAAACACATCCTGCTTAATGCCAACGAGACAGGGGGATCTTGGCCGTGTAGTTGGCTGCTGTCAGCTGTCACCAGTTTAAGTCTCCTCCCCAGCCACTGGATGTGTTCATTTGTGCCTCATCCATAATCTACTTGTAGCCCAATGTGAGCTGGAAAGAAAGTCAGTCTCAGAGGGGGACGCTGGCCAGCTTCCAATCAGAACGCCGATGACAGAGGAGGGCGGCTTTGAATTGGCCAGGGGTCCGTCATTAGGATGAGGGAGTGGGGTTTGAGGCTCAGGCAGGACGCTACAGTGTGTAATGGAATTGAGTGGCGACTGTGGCCCTGTGGGATATTATGCCACAGTCTGTCCGTAATGAGCAGCATAATGGGGCTATTACAGCAGCGCTTAATGACTCAGAAACGGCCACCACTGTCGGTGTGGGGACACCCCATACTGTATGGTCCTGGTCTTAACTCGTTAGCTGAAGCCCTGCTCAATTACTGTACACTTTATAAGCAGTCAGAGTGACATGAAGCACTATCTATGTTTTCACAAGGACGAAGGACCCACCCCACCCCTGTTTTTTTTCCTTCCTAGAAACCTAGTTACATCAGGAATAATCTGCAATCATCAGGTTCATGCACAGAAAGGCAAAGGAGGAGTTATTTTTTGCTACAACTTTGCTGTACCTGGAGCAAAGATTTGTTCCAAGTGACAAATGATAAAACTTTGTGGGGAGAAAGAGACCCAAAAGTATAAATCATATCACCTGTGTCACACCAGATCCAGTTTTATATAGGCCTCCTCTGCTTATGTGATAACTACCTGCACTGCAGTCGTCCATAAGCGAGCGGGCAATACATCTCTTGAATAAACTGCGTTATCGCACTGTTAACAAGCTAGTCTACCAGATAGCACCACTGCATCACCAAATTTCACAGACAGGCCTGAATAAATGTTACACTGTCACTTTGTTGCATTATCAGGGCCTGTGCTTGTTTGTCTTTCAGTCTAGTGCAGCTACACAAATAGCAACTTCATGCTCCCAAATGGCTCCTACCTGGATTTGAAAAGGTAATGGCGGTTTTCGCACATTAATAAAGGCTACACGGTTAGTATCAGTTCTATGTTAAATTGTAAAATTTGCAAAACCCCAAAAACAGGAATATTATATCATAATAGTATATACTACATTTCCTTCCCTTTTCAGGTATTATTTCTCTTTGTGCTGTGATAGATGGTAATTAGGTCAGGTTATTTACACTGAGAGAGGGAGGGAGGAGCTGTTTAGTTTGTTATTTGTTTTCTATAGTGTGTACATTTATTTTGGCTATGTATACTATACTATACCATTTTTTGTTTTTTTGCAGTTCCTTCTACTCTACTCTCTCTTTGCAAAGGCACATTTAATTTCCTTCAATAAAATATTTTTGACAAGTAAAAATGATCTTATTACTGACCGTTGATTGTGCTCTGCTTGTTGCATTACACTGTAAGATAATGTAGGGCCTTTCTGCAGGCTGTTGTGGAATATAGCGAGGCCAGTTCTGGAAATGTATTGCCTGCATTATACATTGTGTTGATATAACCTACTCAGTAAAGATCCTCCCCTCTTCTTCCACCTGAAAAATTGTAGGTTGAGGTAAATCAGGGGTCACCAACCTCTTTGAAACTGATAAATACTTGTTTGGCGCACGGTATTGAACTTTGATCCAATGCAAGGTCCAAGTTCATATATACATACATACAAGACATTTTTGAGTTTAAAATATAATAATGAATATTATAATTTTAAAATCTGCATCCATGGAAGTGTTACTGAGTCAAAAAGAACAGCAACACAACAATTTTTTTTTTAGACAGAGCTCCATCCATGGTTACTACTGCTAGTGTAATAAACCTATGTTGAGTGGAAGTACAACCTGATTAAATAAGGCAGTAAAAAAAATAATACTTAATGAATATGTCAAATGCACAGAGTTGCCAAGCAGAAGCTCACAGAAGAAACGGGGGACCATCGAGGTCACATCAATTCTGTAAATGCTGTTCGGCAGGCCAAGGAAGATGGTGCCCTCCAAACAGGTTCACAAAGTATTTACCACAGCAACCCTGTTAGGGCACTGCACACCCCAAGCGGCCCTGCGACTGTAACCACACACGTACGTACGCACGTACACTAGGTACTCTTCTGGCATGCACAGCCGGAAACACCCACTAACAAGCTAGCCCTGGGATGGACTGTAGATTATGAACTAAAGCTAACGAACACCCATAATATCACAAACTAGCCAACAGATCAGAAAGGAAATAGTACACTTTAAAAAGAGACTTAGCTTCCACCTGGGGTCAGTACTTGCTGGCGTTGGTCCCACTTCTCTCACACACACCGGCCCGGCTCGGTCCACTTCACAAAGGGAGGACCGGGCCCGGACTGCTAATCCGCGTTAATCCATGACTCGGCTGGCCCTGACTTCTCTGGAACCCCTCACCCCAGCTACCTGTCCTCACCGCCGGCAGTCCTAACCAGCAACACGCTCCTTTGCCTCCGACTCTCAGCTGTCTTAACACAGGTGCAGCCACTCACTCTGATTAGTGTCCCCAGCTGCTCCCTCCCCCAATCAGTCACTCAGTTACACTATTTTTGGAGCACGCCCTGAGGGCTACCCCTGATGTAAATCATATTGGTCCCCTGTAGCATGGGACTGTCATGGCAGCCACTTGATTTAAAACTCTGGGATACTTACGTGCTTTGTGAAGACCCCTTTACTAAGGGCCTTAGATTTAAGTCCCAGTCTAAAGCTCATTTAAACGTAAGCGGAGAAATACATATATATTTGTTTAGTACCAGATGAAACGTAAAGCCCATGAGGCAACGCTTATCATATCATTACTATATCAATAAAGAACCTGATAAGTGAGACCAGATCAGTATTTGCTTTCGATATGCATGTATTTACCATGACATGAATAAAAGTGTATATTGATAAAAGAACGCCTTAGCAATACTAGACCTATTTTACCTTAGTTTCTTTATTAATGTCATAAATTACTTTTAATGATTTAGAGGTTGCTTTTATGTAGCACAAGTGCAGCGGTGGGTGTTATGACTAAGTATGATTATCCACACATTTGAATGTTGCACCAGCTCTCCAGGGAAATTCACTTGCCTGAGGATTCTGCTACCAGGGTTAGTTATGTTAAGCAAAGGAGCAATTTCCATTAACCTCCAGCAGTACCGTGACTCCAATGTGACAGCCCGGCAATTAGTTAATTGTGACTTTGACATTGACAAAGCCAGTATTTCTCCATTCTGATAAAAGACGGGAGTCGGAGAACGAGTGAACAGTTGACACCTGAAGTTGGCCCACTTCTACATCAACCTTCCAGTGCTCTGACTCCCTATGCTGCAGAGCACTGGTTGGCAACCGGTGACCCGAGACCCAAAACGGGCCAAAAAGCAATAATATCTAATTCGCCAGAAAAGTTTGATAGTTGGATTTATTTATTTCCCAATATCAGACTGACATAAACACTCACAAGTGTACTGTTAAGTTGAGTAACTGGTTTACAAAATGTTGAAACAGCTTACATGCAGCACATGACATTCAAAATAATGGAAAAGTGAAGTAAACAGATTTAGGCTGCAGGTTGAATCATGTTTTTTTTTACCCGCATGACTTTGGACTGTGGGAGGGTGCCAGAATATACCGGGGAGACACACAGACACGTTGGAAATATGCACACTCAACACAGAAAGAAACATACCACAAGCCTGGTCTTGAACCCAAAGCCTTCTTACTGTGAGGCACAGTTGCTCGCTGGCCTGACATTAGGTGATTCTCAAATTGTAACACATTTTAAGGACACAAGCTCTAATGACACATGTGACCCACTTTCAATTCATAAAAAACACACAGGAGTGGTCCAGACGCAGGATCACATACTGTTCAGATCAGGCATGACTAGTAACGCTGCCGCGACTGTCACAATGTGTCCTTGGGAAAACATGTGCACTTTGTGACCAACATGTCGTAGAGCATAAGGCTCGAGCAGCGGAGCTAGAAAGCTCGCTCTCCCCCCTTCACATGTGTTTATATGGATGAATGATTGATTGGTCCAAGGGCTTTGCTGACAATATTTAACATGCTTATCATGATACGTTTCATCAGTGGGCTGAAATGCGGCGTGAAGTAGCTCATCAGAAGAACCTGTTTGAGGTCTCCCTGGGCGGTCACTCTCCTCTCACTGAACTCCTCACTCAGAAGGAACCACACACAGCTCCAAGGGGATGCGCAACCTAATGTGGTACAATTTGCATACGCCCTTTTTTTTTTTCCTTAAACGGGCTGGTCTAAAAATGGAACCTTATGCCTTCCATGTTGAGGTAAGATAACCCGCACTGAAACTTAAGTCCATTTATATTCCTAGCTTATAGAGACACTTGGTGCAAAAGGTTGCGGAGGAATGTAGAGGAATCAGGGGTGACATTTGAATACACAGCCTGTGTGTCAATTCTCTCCTATAGCCTCTGTTCTAGGGCATTTCAGCAGACTTTATATTGAGCTCATGCACCTTTAACAAGGCGCCTGATCGATATGCTATTGCACCATTGTCAGGGACATATCTGCCATTTGGATTCCACTCGGGGCAGCCTGACTTTCTCCCCTCCCTGCCACAGCTGGGTCCGCCGGGCAGCAGATGTTTTTGCAAAATTGGAAATCTCTGGAGGTGACATCACAGGCGTATTCATAAAACTAAAGCATCAGTCCTTTAAAGGTTATCACCAGTATCACCTGGAGGGAGATTTGCTGCAGGGGCGGCAAAGTGAGGTCACAAGGGCGGTGTCCACACCCCGCTGGAACAAGAGCATGAACTTAGTGTCTTTTTTGTATAAACTTTAATTTGTTAATTGCAGCAAACGATTTCCCCAGCCAATTATCCAAATGCCACAGTGAAACATTGCGAGACTTTCCTGAAAGTGCTTAGTATCATGCCTCATGCATTTGTAATAGCAAGATGGGGAGAGCAAATTGCCTTTTCTTCCTCCTATCTTAGAGTTTTCAAATCATTCAAGCCTCCATTCCCATTTATCTTTTGTACTACTGATCCCCTGCTGATGTTTCTTCAACAACTGTAGATCTGTAGATGAGCAGGAAAGCACGCGTAATGGGTTGCGAGGGGAAATTACTAAGTGATGGAAAATGTTGTTATGCTGCTGCCGTTGCTGTTGTTATTGTTTGAAGCCATAATAGCAAATATGCTGTATTTATTATTTTTCTCAGCCCCTTTTACAAATATCAATGCAGGCGTCCACTAGCTGACCAGATGAATCTGATTGCTCGTTTTCTTTTCTGATATGTCACTATTCTTTCTCTACAGTTGGAAAAAGAAAAACCTGAAAGTGAAGATTTTTTCCTATCTCTTTATTCTGTCATTAGAATTTCTCTCAAACCACAGCAATTTTTCTTCCTCACTCCTAAGCATCTGTACCCTTGGCTCCTGTGTCAACGGTTCCTGAATTCATATAAGCTTGTCAGAAGCGAGCCTTTTGATCTCTCCTACTTTTAAAATAAACAATGCTGAGACAGTTTCAGGTTGGGGGAGAAAAGGGGCTCCTAAATCAGCAGTAAGACGACGTGGAGGGCTTCTGCGCGCAGGCGGCTTTGTGCTGTGAGATTGACAAGGCTTAAATTGAGGAAAACAAGTCTCATTTTTGATTGGCGTCATGACAAACCCCGCCCTTACTGCAATCCCTGAAAGCTCATTATATACATTGCGGACTCCCTCCCCTCTGCTGCAGGTCAAACTAATTCTGCATTTGTTGTATTTGAGGAAATAGCTGGCAGAGAGGAGGTAACGTGTTTGTACCGGGAGAGGGCCAATGGTAGAGTCTGAATGCAAAGGAAATTGTGGCCTGAAGTTGCTGGGAAATGAAGGCCTCAGTGTTTTTCCAATATATCGCAGATGCTGATAACCTCTGATCTGAGCCTACCTCAGCCTCCTTATCCAAGATGTTGTAAATATTCATCTTTATAATGTTTGTTTAAGTATTGTCACATTTAAATGTGCGATGGGAAGGTTTTAAGATCACAAATAACTTTGATCATTTTATTATTATATATTGTATGTATGAGCTAAGACTATATTGCTACGTCTGTAAAGTGGCGTGAATCATCATGCACGAGATCAGAAACGGTTGTAAAGCACAAAAAAAGGGTCTTTACTTAAGGTATCAGCAGAATACACAATCTTAAAAACTCGAAACGTATCTATAAAAAAAACACTGTCTAGTCTTAGAGAAAAGGGAGAAGCGGACTATATATACAGGTATATCACCAGGTGAACATAATAAGGGAGGGGCAAACAATCGCATTGGCGGAAAGACAGACAAAGGCAGGAAGTGACAAGACATACATGACCTCATCTAAACATGAACATTGAACATGTAAAACACATACATTAATAACTAGCATACTGCATTTGTCCAGCATGCACAAAGAGTGACTTATTACATTTTGACATATTCTGCTACAAGCTGGATTGTTCTAACCTGTTTGGAGGTATGCATGATTATTTTTCACTGAACATACTGTCTTAATATCCTTATCACTCTTTTACACCAGGCTAAAAAGTAAAACGAAACAAGACGCAGATGGTGAGGGAGAGCGTGTTATTTATACTACACTAGCTTTGCATTTCTGAAAACTGTAGAATTCAGGCAGCACGTAGAATTTCAAATATTTCTCACCCTTCAAGCTCTGTTTCTCTCCCTTTGCTTTCTGCTCCTCAGTCCTTCTCTCTCTCACGCTCGCTCTGCTTTACCATCTGTAATGAGCTAAGCAGTGGAGTGTAAGCAGCTTCTTAGATAATGAGGCACAATTCCCCCACGGAGTCAAGCTGGGCCCACAACTTTAATACACCATTTCTTCGTCCTGAAAATGAAAGCAATCAGAACGGAGAGACGGAGGAGAGAGAGAGAGATGCATGCGGCTCAAGTGTTGAGAGGAGCCTCCCATCTCTGTTCAAATCTGTAGCCACCATCTGCAAACACGCGATTGAGGAAAAAGACTCAATAGTGCAAATACATAAGAGCACCGCCAAATTGAGGAACACAAACACTTATGAGTCTGCCAGAATCGCCGTAAACTAAAACAAAACTGCTCCAATGGCTCTCCGGAGCACGGAGCATCAATTTATCATTCCATGCTGTACCCAAAAATGAAACTTTACAAATAACATTAATGCATTCTGAAAAGTCCCCAGCCACAGCTCCATGCTATAGGTTATTTTATGGTTGGAGATAGGGGCATGGCAGCCTACCTGAGCTCCGGGAGCTGAGACCTCTCCAGCTTTTCTTGGAGGATATCTCCATAATAGCCTCATTATTCAGCCGTGAGCCCAAGGAACACTCAGCCTGAAGTAATGAGCCCCTCACTAGTTGCTGAGTATAACCTTTTTTGCAGGAGGCTGCATGGAGAATGCATCCTGATTCGAATTTCTCTTTAGCTGTTTGTTTGCAGCAGAAGTGCAGTTAAAGGTCATGATCTTCTTTTTTCCTCATTAAATTCAGGTTTGGGTGATTCAAGAACAATAGCTGCAAACGTCCCAGTCAGGAGGCCTAGATTGCAGACTGAGATGCGTTGTAAATAATTCAATGGTTCAGCAATATGTGCCTTGGACGCTCATTATGAAATGCCCTTATGTGTTTCTCTTCCTCTGTCTCGAGCGACCAGACCACTACCAATGAGCTCACTCTAATAAAAATCACCAGAATATGTTCCCGTGTTGCCCTAACAATGATTGTTTAAATGGTTATGCGTCAGGTTTTTAGGGAAATTGATAGAAACCAGCAAACTGGTGCCAGTACTTTTTAATGGTGTAAAATCTCCGTCCACTTTTGTTCATACATTATATGAGATTACGCATGTATTTTATTCAGGTTCATTTTATTGTCACTATTATCAAGTGCGATTCAAAGTAGGCAACTGGACTGGTTGAAGATTTCTTCAGTTCTAACTAGCTGCTGGAAAAGTTCATCCTCTGCGAGATGAATAGCGAATCAGAGGATGAGTACCTAATTAGATGGCCATTGTGTTAAACTTGCAGGTCGTTGGCCATCTGGCCCAGATTCAGGTTTTTTGCGTTTCGCCTGAGTCTAGGTGTAAATGAGGGTCGTTAGTTGCACCTGAGATTTTCTTTGAGTTGTTGTTCTCGTTTACCTTCCTTGGGAGAGAGTGAAGGACAGCATTGTAATTGGCTGAATAACCTGAATCTGGGCCAGTTGGCCAACGACCTGCAAGTTTAACACAATGGCCATCTAATTAGGTACTCATCCTCTGATTCGCTATTCATCTCGCAGAGGATGAACTTTTCCAGCAGCTAGTTAGAACTGAAGAAATCTTCAACCAGTCCAGTTGCCTACTTTGAATCGCACTTGATATTACCATGACCTGGATGACTGAGAACCTTCACAGACACGTATTATCACTTCATTCACGCATCTGTGTTAATTTATTTCGCATCTCCACTAAAAATGGATTGTTAATAGTACATTATCCAAAGCTATAAAAATCATATAAGTTAAACCCCACCACTCAAACCACATTTTTAACATATAAATTATGTAAAAACAATATAAACCTTTGTAACCGGTAATGAATGAATCAGTTATTTTTTCATCATAATCAAGGATTTGTTCCAAATTCTTCTCTATCATAAGTAGCTTCCAAATCAAAACTATTTAATACACATTGGATTGTTTGACATTTTTATTTAATCAGCGTAACATTTAAATGACATGCTTTATTATACTTAATGATGCTACAAAGCAAAATTATACTTTTTTTAGATAAAAGGATAAACGTGGAAACATGATTCACTATTTCAGGTAAAATTACCAGGCATAGGTGGTTCAAATAGGCTCAACGTGCTCAACAGCAACAGCAGCAACATTTTAGGTACCACTATATAACGATTAATCCTTCGGATTTACAAGTTGAAACTAATGGCTTTATTAAGTTGAAAAATAATGTACTAATGAGGTTTATCCTCTTCCATTAAATTGTCCTTAATTGTTACACCAAGCAAGTCTTAAATGATCAGGAATCCCCTCCAGTGGACCGTTTGACAACTTACCTTTTGGTTAAGAGTTGTAATGCAAAGCCACTGGACCAAAACCTAATCTAATTAATAATTAAATACTTATTGGTATTTTCAACTGCAGACTTTGCTGCTTGTTAGGGAGCTAACAATCTATAAAGTGCAAGTTCAGTATTTAACCGCTGTAGTCTAGCTGGTATTTTAGTTTTTTCCATAAGTGTACTGTTGAACATATCACGTATCAAGTTTTCATTAGGCTTGATGGTTTCGATGTATCTCTCAAAGTTCCAATCCAATAAACAGATAAATATGAAGTTGTTCTCTTTAAGAAATGGAGATGAGCCATTATCGGCGAGTTTGCAGACGGCAAATCTGAATTCACCGCATCTGGGCTCTGACCGAGATGGCACCAGACATTCTGCTAATGCAATGCACAGCTAGGCCAGCGTCACAGTTGAATTAATTAATTAATTTTGGCTTTGTCCAGTCCTCAAGAGAATGTCACACACTGTGACACTTTCCACGTGACAAGAGAGATGCTCAAATGATTTTTTTCCTCTTTTGTATGACTTAAAGTGCAAGTCATTTACATAATCTGCCCTCGTGCAAGCATCTATTAGCGCTCTTCCCTCGGCGCATGTCCCTCAGCTTAAGCCTGTGTGTCGTTGTCTTGCTGCAGTGGTGTGAAAGTTTCCGTGCCACCTGTGTCCCAGTACAGCAGTAACATGACAGATAGCAATGCTGTCAGGCCCCTGGGCCCTCTCAATCCACAAAAGATGCCCTAACACAGGCTCGTGCTTGTCGTGCCCTGCGTTACCTGACACGATGTGTGTTTGCAAATGCATGGGCACAGTATCCGGCTGGTTCTCTCAAATATGCATCATATACTGCACTCCTAGTCAGTCCTGTGTGTACAGTGCATTCTTCGTAGCTGGCTTTAATTAGTTTGAGTATTTTTGGATTAATGTTCATTTCTTTGCCAGAATACAAACATGATACCTCTTTAAACTGAGATAAAATGAAATATCCCGAAACACTTTCTCACAATATTCTTTCCCTTTCAAAGATTTCATATACATATTTCTGACACAATGGGGGCCATCATCAGTCAAGACTACAGCTCTGCAGGGCTTGAACGTGGCTAATATTAGCCTTTATTTCTATTAATCTAACCCCCCCCCCCAAATTGAAAAGATAAGTCAAGTGAGGAAAATTTAAACAAGTGCAAAATATCTCAACATAAAAGATATTCCAGAAGCACACACACAAACACACTGAGTATGTGTTCAATCATGCATCTCTGTGGCGTCACATACACTTAACAATGCAGCCCATCACACATTGTAGATTAATCCTCGTTCCACGCAGAGTCGGGACCTGCACTTTACCTTGTCCCAACATCATTAAACGGGAAAGATTGAAGAGCATGGGAGTGTGTGCGTCTAGTTAGGACAAAAGAGCACAGAGGCAAAGAAAAGATCCTGCAAATGGTGGAAATGTGTTCGGATGAAGGGAAAAAAAGAAAGAAAGAGAGAACCTTTGACAGATGAACGCAGCTGTGGATGAGACAGGAACATGAGGTGCGCGGAGACCAAGAACGAGATGTTCCAGGTTGAGTTTTAACACCTCCTGTGATAGTGTTTTTTTTTTGCAGCATGTGATGTTAGATGGTAGCATCCTGCAGGTCGTGGGAACAGAACGCACTGGTCGAGTTAGAAGACACGCGAATGAAGACGGAGAGGTGGAGGGAGTTTGAAGTTTTTCCACTTTAATGAAGCCTACAGCGTCAGCACTCGCCTCCAATGCCGGAGCCTCTGCCCTTGCTGTCAAGCCCATGTCCAAGCTGTACGAAGCATTGGTGACAGCTATGGCAAGCCCGCTCTCCAGTCAGCGCCAACCACGGTGGATAATGACCCCACCGATCTCCTCCCATCGCGCTGTCTGCGTCCCCTGGCCACAGAGCAGGGCGCCAAGGGAGGCCCTAATGAGCATACTTCTCTGCACAAGTTTCACTGAAGGCGAACACATTAATTCTTGATTTACTGCCACCTTTTGTAGAGCTCAATCCTTCGAGGGAGCAAGGGGGAAGTCAGTGTGAGTTATTTCAAAAAAACAAACAAAAAACAAGGCGAGTGAGCTCTCGAGGACACAGAAATGGTCAGATGGTGACAGATTTGCATCTTCGTTGAGCTGCGTGTCGAAGGTTGAGAAGCACATTTGAAAGCTGCGTCTAATGATATCGAGGCGAATAAGCGTCCGTCTGCTCCTCCAACAGTGAAAGGGGCTAGCTGTCCTTTTTTCTGGCATAATCCATTATTGTTTGCCTGCCTAAGAATCCCAAGCCACGCACCACCCAAGGAAAGTAGAATGCTTCTTCATTTGGGCTGTCTGGGCTACAAGGAGCTTGGTAATCCAAATCAGCTCTACAAGGGACAGCTGCTTCATCACAATTATAACGAGGTGTCTGCCTGCTGCCTCCACACCTGCAGGTCGAGGCTAATCAATCCATAGCTCTTCTCACCGGGAGCGGCGTCCTCACGTTTGATGTTAAGCAAAGTTCCCGCTGTCGTTCCATTAGCAAGATCGGGTTCAACATCTCAAAATGGAACCTTCATAGTGAAATGATTCCCGGTAACAAAGGCTTCGGGGAGAGAAATCAAGTTAGCGGTGTCACAGTCGTGTTAAAATGGTGACAGATAACAGCAATGTATGTTGGTTTAGACGGAGCTCATTTATACTCCTATTTCCTGCGGGTAAGAAAAAAAAAATACAATTACAGCCTCCACCACAGTGGCAGCAATCATTTGATTATTTATTTAATTCATTTACGATTTATTTATTCATTTATTTTATTTATATTTTTGGGGAAGCACATACTATCTAACATGTTAGCCTATCGCAAAACAATAGGTTATCTGTTTTAGTCAGTGG
Organism: Colistium nudipinnis; assembly: GCA_016785305.1. NCBI lineage: Eukaryota > Metazoa > Chordata > Actinopteri > Pleuronectiformes > Rhombosoleidae > Colistium > Colistium nudipinnis. The sequence goes on along the minus strand of JAFBJU010000331.1, from coordinate 585,747 downwards.
CATATTTCTACATGTTTGGCTCCGTTTTATCTGAAAGAGTTTTGTTTCTTTCTGTACATCTCATGATGAATGGCTTGTCGATGCCCTGAGAGATTTTTTTTACCCGCAAAACACTGTATGTGACATCAAACGCAAACAAAACAAAGCGCACTATCAGCTCTACCAGGAAGTGTACAGTAGGGTCCATACATCTCACTAGTTTAAAGGCACACACGTTTCCGACAAAAGAAATAAAACTGCGACCAGAGGGAGGGCGACAAGTAGGAAATGTCCAATAGCAGCTGCTCATAGTAACAACTGTTAATTTCTAGCCAGCATAATTCAACAATACCTATCAGATGCTATCGTTGGGTTTTTGTGGTAAACATGTGTGAAAAAATATCCATCCATGCAGATTTGGTTACATATGGTTTTTGGGTTGATTTCATGTGTTTGGGTTTCGAAATACTCCCCTGCAGACACTTTGTTGCCACATTATAAATGGTGTGGTTTATGCCGTTTCACACACTGCAAAATAGGCAAGCATTGAAAAACATTGAAAAACAGTCGTGTTCCCACAAAGCTTCCCCTTAAACATTGTTTTCATTTTGTTATGAAAGATGTGTTTCATACGTTTTGTCATGCCTTCGGATCCTCAAAGAATTGTATCGGGATGTATTGGCAGATGTGCGGGCAACTAAAACCAAAGCATAGCAGGATACCAGTACTATACAATGCTATCAGACCAGTTATTGTTGGGCTACATTCATGTGTGTCTTGGTAAAATGTAGATTCTGCCAGGAAATATTGTTGGTAGGAAAAGAGTGGAGCACCATGTGTTGTGGGTTAACCTCAGCAATTAGATTTTTACAAGCAGCCTACCCCCTTCACAGTTATTATGCCATGTGGTGATATAAAAATTATCTGAATAAGAGGTCAGTCCCACATCCTATCCCCGACTGGCTAGATATCAAAGAGAATGTTGGCTTCCTGTGTCAGAGTTTAATGTGAAGACTGAGGACTGAAATCTAGTGTGAGGGTAGCTTGTGTGACTTTTCTTTAACCCCCACCGGCTCCACAACCATCTCCAGCAGGTCCTTATCATTATTTGAATGTTGTAATTGTGAAAATGAACAGACTGCAAATAATAGAGACTGGAGCTCTAGCCCTCGGAAAAGACTCATCCTGCACACTGTTCAACATGAGGCCATTGATCAAGCACCTGTTTCTCCCTGCCACATCTGCGCTCAAACCTCGGTGGCTCTTATTTGGCCGACTGTTGCAGATGATGAATGGACGACTCCGTGCGCAGCATGTTACTTTTCTCACTCTTTCATGCGAGTGGGACGGCGAGTTATTATTAGACCAAAGCAACTCTCCAGCCTGTCCAGTGGTGGAGAACACTCCGTTCTGATTAAATAAACCAAGGAGCATCAAGCAAACACACGCACACAGAGCATTCCCACTCTTGCTTCATTTCCGACACTTTCCTCTTCATCCCTCACTCACCGTTGTTTTCATGCTTCTTTTTCATCAGGCGTAAAGTGAAAGAAAGCCCGGGCTCTGGATCTGCAGAGCTGGCGCAGTACCACTTTGCTGTCTTGACAAGAACCCAGAGAGGAGAGCACAGGGAGAAACATTTACTCATTCTGTTTGCTGCAAAGGGGATGGGCTCCTTGCTCTGGCTCCCTTTGATTGTAATCCTATGTAGGCCAGCGCAAGACACTGGAGATTTCATTCCCCGAATCTTCGTTTGCATGGATTATCAGGAGATGTTGTCCAGCGGTATGAAATGCATTTGCCTGTCAGCAAATTGTGTGCCACTATGCATCCCACAGAAACTTCAGACAGAAAAGTTGTTTTATTGTTACCATGTTATTGCTTTAGGGTGTAATGTTGCAAAGCAGTATGCCTCTTCCTCTGCCACTGAAAAAACACTATAGATAAGTGGTGTGCTAAAGTTGTTGGTGTGCTGATGCAACTGGCACTAATGCCCTGGGAGGAATCTTCATTCACTTTGTTTATCCAGCAAATGCTTCACTCTGCACAAATACTCAAGCCTATAAACTATTATACCTAGGGCAAAAACGATATAAATTACAGAAATTCTCCAACTCTCTGAAAGTGGTTTAAAACGGCATTTTGGTCAAAGAACAATGATAAGAAAAAATCTGCTCCAATATATTTGTGAATTGATTCCTTTTCAGGTTTTGAAGATTTCAATCCAGTTCAAAACCACAGCAGTGTGAAATGAAAGCATGAATTATTCATAAATATACACTTGAGGATCCCAAAAAAAGCCTTCTGTGGCTGGGGACTTTTGTAGTCAGTGGCCTGAATATTCTCCCCTCGCCACCAGCATTACATACGGAGCTGTCGTGCTTCCTGTTTTTCAGTCACGATTCTCACTAAAGCTTTGGAAGTTCAGATGTTTCTGACAGTACTGTGCTCACTGTCAGTCAGTGAACGCCACGCTGGGTGTCGGTCACTGGTGCGTTTAAGCGAGAGAGCTCGGAAACTTGGCAGAAATACGCACGCAGCTTCTTCCTTCCACTCTGCTGAGAAGTCATTTAAAAAGTAATGAGGAGAAGACGCATGCGAGTCAATCTCACTCAGCAAGCATGATCACTGTACCATGGTTCCAATCGTCCATCATGCATATGTAGCCCTCATGCATATCATTTGCACCCCGCCCCCTTTCCCACTCTAGGAGGTGTCTTGTCTTTGCATTATTGCTGGGACACCGTGTATAATGGGACATTCATCACAATTGGCTTCCTTAGCAACAGCATAGATTCTGATAACGTTACGTAATTACAGCACTCACAATGACATCATGAATAAAGACAGAGTGCACAAACTTTTGACGATGACAACATGAAGTTAAGATTAAAATGTTGGAAGTGATTACCACATCAATCGGTTCAATTTCTTGAATGTTACTTAATTTCAGAATCAACAATAAATGTAGGAAATTGTCCCCCATTATAATCAGGAATAATGAGACTGAAATGGGTTTGTTGGGGGTTTAAAGTAGATGACAGTTGATGAAAAGTATGCAAATTGTGTTTGATTATCTTTTTTTGGAAGATGAAATATGATGAAATATGAAATTCAATTGATCATCCTGAAATTACCCAAAGTTTATATTCCTGAATTCCACTAACCAACTGCTACATTTAAACCTAATGGTGTGTGCAGTGTCTTTCGGGGCCGGGTTTTTGAGGGGGTTTGGCAGAAGGGCTCAAACAAAAAGCGGCTTTAAGGAGGAACAGAACACATCTGCACACAAGCTGGGGGTATTTGGGAGCAAGGGTAGGATTTGGAGGGAAAGTAGATTTTAATATCAGTAATTAAAATCAAATGTCTAAATGTGTGTTGTAATGCATCTGTATCTTTATCCCTGGAATAAAGACAGAAATGTAGAAAGCAAAGTTAAAAGATAGCCTTTTTTTAGCACATTAGACCAGGAGATGAAAGTCGAATTGTGAGGGGTATCATGATGACTGGAATAAAGAGATGAGGAAAACAGCTCAATAACATATCGACACCATCTTTTAAAGCCTTTCAGAGTACAAACAAGTGCTGCAGCCCCGGGGCCATGCTCCCTGCTGTGGTCCATGTTAAATGGGATGCCTTGACATTTTCAGTTTCAGTCTCAGGCCCTGTTCACACCTGGCATCAACACACGTCCTGGGTGGTTTACTTACTGTATATGGAGAATTCTAAGCACGTCACTTCACAGCTGGCATTATAATGCGTAATAACACCTCAATAGCCTGCACTGCAACGGTTTGCATAGACTAAATATGTTAGTCCAGTAGTTTTTTTGTCCTACAACCAGAGACAGGTCCATTTTCAGTGAGAGTGCGTGTGAGCACGAGAAAATGAGAGCGAAAGAGAGGGGCCAGGACAGGGCTCAGCAAATCAATACACTGTGCACAGCTTGAAACAAGATTTTACCTATTTTAAATAGCAGAAAAAAAATACAGAAAATCAATATGTCCATTCATCCATTTTCTTCCGCCTATTAGGTCGCAGTGGCACCAGGCTAAGCGGGATGTCTCAGATATCCCTGGCCCCAGTATCACTGTTGTAGTATCCCCGGGTGCTCCAAAGACGTGTGAGATAATGTAATCGCTCCAGCAAATTTAGGGTACACCCAGAGGTATCTAACCAGGAGGGTTCACCCAGAAAACGTCCAGTGGACTGCACAGGGAAGACACCACTGGAGAAAACTCATATCCGCCGTTTGTATCCGTGACCTCAGACTTCTGGTCACCACTCAAAGCTCACGACCATAGTTTTAGGCTTTGAACTTAGAACGATCAAAAAATCTTTGCCTTGCATCAAAAAGAAGGGCCTCCCGGTTCCACGTTCCTATGCTGTTTTCCTATGAGCCCCATTATGTCAGTAACAATTGGTTTCACACACAAATACGCAAATATGCCCCTTGTTACTTGAAAATCAGCGAGTTTACATGTGAGCAATACAAATAAGGCACACTCCTATTTGTAGCAGCGGGTATCTCAATATGATTAAACTGACAATGAATCCAGAGTCTGTTTGGATCACTCCTACCTAGGCTACCGAGAAGTATCATCCTCCTCTAGCGGGTCAGATTGTTCAGTGCTGATCTTCCGTTGGTCACTGATTTTTCCCCGGTGTGAGTAATCACTGAGCCCTCAGCTCCTTCTCAGTGACTGCCTCCAATGTCGATTCAACATGTTCAATTAGCCACACTGCTGCTAATAGAGGCTAACAACTGCAGAGGTTGTCAGGCATACAACAAAAAAAATCATCGATTTTTTTTTTCTCTGGGCTTTTAGATGCATGTAACATGCGCACAGAAGCGAAAGGATTACAACTGTCCTCCGCTACTTTGCTCTCCATTTCTAGGCATTAACTAGACAGATGGTGCTTGGTAAAAATCAAATGTTCTGATTCACCAGCCTTGTAAAGGCACATGCCAATCCGCGAGTTTGTCCCTTTTCATATGCAGTGTGACACTTGCAAATGGTCTGTGCTACAGTGTTATGTGGACTTAATTTCAAATGAAGGGACGTGAAGAGCTCTGCAGGAACAGATATTAGTGTTTGAATGAGAACGCCTGATTGTGGCTGAAGACAGAAATGTTGCTATCATCTCAAGAGGATTTAAGAGCACCTGGCCCTCCAATCCTTCAATGCAAGTAAATTACCCTTTTTTCCATATAATATGGAGGAGCCTGCCCATTGTAAGCAATTTCATTGAAAATGCAGCATAGTATTATTACGAGACAATTGGGTCTGAGCTGAATTCGGGCAAGGTTATCAGGCGAACCGAAACCCAGCCGTTCCATTTCGAACCATTAATCATACTGATTATTTCTCAACAAAGAGTTTGGGTTGAAGACGAGGTGGTGCGGGGATTTGTCTCTCATTAGCCAAGGAGAAATGATGTCTGCTCCCTGTGTGGAAAAAAAAAATCCTTTCCCTCTCGGTGAACCTGGAACAACATTGGTCCTCCTGCCAAAAGTCCACATTTGTTCGGCTGCACAACATTGAGCTGGTGATTTCTGTCCATCTGTTCGCCAGCACAGCCCAATATTCAGGCTAATCACCATGACTGCTATCATCAGTGCCGGTTATTCAGCAGGCGCGATCTGCCGAATCCCACACCGAGGAAAGAGTTGTGTGTTACGCAGACCTTTGTGACTAAGCAGGACTTAAGGATAAAATGCGGTAATAACAATGACAACAGCACTCTTGCTCGGTCGGTCACAAGCTCGAGCAGATTTAGCATTATTGCATTTGTATAAAAGCTAATGATAAGGCTTACTTTTGAATATTCATGAGTGAAAATAAACATATTCGGATGAAGTGTCTGCCATATGAGAAGTTACAAAGGCACACAAAAGGTTAGTTGCCTGGTTTTGAGGTAAGCCATTATTTCAGCAATATGGAGGGAAATGATGTGATATGCATAATAGTCACGTCATTTATTTGTCAATAAAGTGGGTATTCTTTCTATAAATTCAAAAAAGCAGTCTGTCTCAATGCATTTAAAATACCACGTTATTTAGGTCACAGCCTCCGCGGGTTAGACAATGTCATGTACATTGTAAAATGCTCTGGTCAAAACACTACACTTGCTGAACAGTCACATTGTGTAACTGACACGGAAATCTATGTGAAAAAAGACTCCGTGAGAAATAAACTAATCAATCGTATCTTGATGTGAGAAGGGCAGATAGACAGTGCTGTCCCTACCTCATATTTCAGAGTGAGTCAAACCATTCAGATGTCTGGGGGAAAAGGTTTTCAAAGAGAAAGGAACATTTCTTGACAGGAAGGCTCTTATTCTGTTTCTAATATCCTCTGCTTGACAGCACACATTACGTTATTGTTCCTCCTCTTATCTGCCATTCGAATCTGTCCTTCTGACAATTTTTAATCCCTCTCTCTGTCGCAAGACAACATAATGGCTCCCTCCCCATGGGTTTGATGTCAGATGTGCCCTTTAGAAACGGAACCAAACTTCCAAAACATAGCTGAAACAGGGCCCCCTTAAACTGTGATTGTGAGCGCTGCTGACATGTCAGAGCTGAGCAGAGGCCTGTATCACATTTCCTCTAGTTTTATTTTCATTTTCATCAAACAATGGTCACATTGTATTACAAACCACACATATTCATGATATTCTGTATATATGTTTTTTTCTAAGAACGGATTACCGCAACTGGGCCACCAAAAAAGTGTTTTGTTTTCCTTGAGCATTGCAGGAAGTTCATGACTTGAATGACATCTTCTTGTTCCTCCTTCCTTTCGAGTGACATTTGCTTTTAAAACAAATTTGACGTTTCATTATCACCCACATATTCATAAGTAATTATGATGCTAATATTTCCGAGCATATTCTGCAAAAGAAAAACAATAGGTACACCGGCTAGCTAGGCTAACAAACCATATTTTCTTCCACGTAGGTCTCTAAATAGCTTAAGCAAAGAAAGAAAGGGTATATGTAGTTTTGTTCTTTCTTTTCAAAAACATAGGAGTTACATGTTTACATGTATAAAAACCACACTTCCACTGTGTTGGATAACATACTATATATGGTATATCCCTTCAATTCAGAGCCTCTTACCATTACTATTGCTACTTTTATAAAACTCATTATGTGCTGAAATTAGCTGCAATTCACTTGGACAGCCTAATGTACATGACTGTATTGTAGTAGCTTCTGTTATTCAAATTCAGATTGTTTTTTGCTCACTTTACAATGTGCTCAGCAAGTGGGGATCATGTGTTCTGGTTGAACGTTACCTGCACAATCTGTGCAAGCAAAAGCATGTTCCAGCAGTGCACTGCTGTGTGCTCATTAACCAACCTGGGTGGCAACAGGTGTGGAGACTTGTCATATCTGGTCCCTTGTTGTGTCATTAAATGTAGGCAGGCTGAAGGCAGGTGCCGAGCTAAGTGACTGGAGAGCTAGCCTTTCAGCCACTCTGTCACTTTGACGCACTAACAACTTATTACTGTGCAAATCGTATACATGAATGGCATGTTAAGTGCCATCACATCTAATTTAAAAATATTTGGGGATGTTTGCGTGATTAAGTTACATAAATTATTTATCATATTGTATTTATTGGTTACCAAATATAAGCCTTGTTACCTTTTTGAATCCCCTTTTATTATTTCTACTCATGAAAATAAGTGTCACTGCTGCACCATTACCGTCGCCCTGCAGTACAAAATGGACACAAACTCCCAAACGGTAGGAATTTTAGCTTTAATTAAAACCCATTAAATCAAGGCCCGGTATAATATTAATGGTTAAAATAAAAGCACTTCAAAGGCAGCTGGATAAAAACCTTGTTTCATTATCTTCATTGGAGTTAATTCTGACTTGCTCATTTTTATGCAAGTACTGTGTGTATCTTTTTCTGTCTACCCTTGTCATTTGTCATTTTATTGCTGGCGGGAAAGTATTTCTTACTTTTCTTCCCAACTGTGTGCTGTTTGGCAGGTGCAATCAACATATGTTATCCTCCCATCTGTTGTTGGATAACATCGCACCAATATTGCTTTCCTCTTATTGACTGCCTGCCATCAGTGTCATGCAGACATCTTCCCTTTCGAGAAAGTTAACTTTTTCATTCAAATAGGAAAAACATTGATTCAGCCCATCAATCGCTTGGCTCAGCTCCAACATCATGAAACCGTTTCTTGTGCATGAGAGATAATGTCATCTGTCGACGAGAATGAAAAAATGACGAGAAAACTGACAAAAATTAGAGACGACAGGACACCAGTGATGATGAGCGGGTCTGTTTGTAATCTTCCACTGTGAGCCTCTCCATTATTCATCGGCACAGTTGTGTGGCTAGAAAGAAACTGTAAGAAAATTAACTCTGCTCCCAGAGAAATAAATGTGCCTTACTCAGAAATGCTAAGCCATTAGAAAAGTATTATATAAAATCACAGTTTAAGCCTCTTTACTGACGTAATCAGACGAATGGCACAAATCTGATGCTGAAATTGGGCTGTCTCCAAAGTACACTCAATGCTCTGGACCTCTGGGACCAGCTGTATGTTCTGCACTTTGTGCCAGATGCTCTGAGCTCAGCACATTGTGGGCCTGGATAACACTGGATATGTAGGATTGATTGCGTCAAAGCTTTTGATTCAAAAAGCCGCCCCTGAAGAGACCCATATTAGAAAAATTCCCCTGCTCAGTATAGTCCACATGACAAAGCCCTGTGTCATTAAAGGGGAGCCAGGTGGAGGCAATCAAGACGCTAACGATGGCAGAAAACACACAAAGGCAGGAAGTTAAAGGATTTGAAATAAGAAGAGGTGAGAACAAAATAAAAAAGTACATAACAAGACATGCCATATAAAATACAAACACACTTGATGAGACATGACAGAGATTATAAAATAATAAAAATAAATACATAACAATAATAATAATAATAATAATAATAATAATAATAATAATAATAATAATAATAATAAGAAGAAGAAGAATTATTATTATAATAAACCCACATTTTTGAGAAAGGTATAACACACTTTCCTGTTCTTCTGGACTTCTTCACACTTCTGGACTTTCATATAACATTTGCATTAACAACAATTATTAGTTACTTTCTTACATTTCAAATGCTGATGTGTCGTAATCAGAATCGCTTTATTGGTCTTCTTAATTTTTAAAGCTGACCCTGAAAAAAAATACTCTCCAAAAGATTTGGAGGGGCCAATTTTGTTATCATTTTAAATGTTCAAACCGATGTCACTTGTGTCAGCATGTGGGGCAGAGGAGCAGAAAATGTAATTCTATGGTATGCTGTCATGTATCATCAGTGTGTGTTTTTCAGCTCATTCCCAAGAGGAAGTTTGACTATGTGTCCAGTGATCTTTCTGTCTGGATTCTTCAGTGTGCCAAAAACCATCATTGTAACAAAACTTGGGAAAATTCCAGCTGATGGCATACACAAATATGTTGTTGGCCTGGTATTTGTTTGCTGGTTTTCAATGTTTACCAAGCTTTGGGTACATTTTGGTTATGAGCACAAGTTGTCATTTTCCACAAATGCAATATGCACCTATTTTCCAATTTTAAATGTTTTTGCAAACACTGCCCATCTGGTACAAGTCTACACTATGCCCTTCAGATTTTGGAGCATGACTCCAGTTTTACATTTCCCCCTCATGTACAGGTAGGCTCAGAGTCAATTCTTGGCAAGTTGTGTTACAGTGTAGTTCATAGATAACATATTTTAGACGGCCTTGTATAATATGGCACTGCCTGAATTAGGCTGTATTTTAATGAATTTACAAATTCAATGAAGAGATTATCACATAAAAAAAACAAGAACTAAATATATTTTTTGTTCAAAATTCTAATATTGAAAATATCTTGTTGTAAATGGCAGTGGCCCACAAAAAATAGCCTCTAATTAATTTCCCTTAATTTATTTAAACTATTATCCTTAATTTCTTCATGCCATGTTGGCAAGTTGCAAAAGAGCACGTCTCACTGTAGACAATATGAACATTCTCTTTATATACAGTATGTTTACAACAATTTTATTGGAATTCAGCCAAAGAACTGCCGGGTATAATCACAATTAACTCCTGTCAGTTAGCTGGAAGGACCAGGAGGGCTTATTAACAACTTCAGATTCTGCCAGTTGTTTTTTATAGTAACCACACGGACACTGTACCTGCTCGAGTCTTTGGGTTTTTTTTCTATCTGTCGCGACCATAGCTTTGCAGTGCCATCATCACCTCATCAGTTCCATTGTTTACCGTCTATAAATAGATAGGCCCTTTTTAATGAACACCTGGATGGCAGTCAAAACTGCAGGCTCTCGTGATACAGAGATTTATCCACTACTGATCAGTATTGCGAAATATGCAAATGAACTGTGGAGAATCAGCACCAACGCCTAACATTTCAATTAGTTTCATTGTCAGTTGTATTACATTTGTCATCGTAAATAGCACCATATGCTCGCACTACTTAATTTGAGTTGGGAAGAGATTATGAGCAGATGATTTAGCAATTGCATCGCTCCTTTCACATTGATACGGTACTGGCCCATGTAAAGTGAAATGAAGCCAGGCACTTGTATGAGTTGAGGGCACCGTTTCCTTCCCCCCTGATTAACCAAACATTTAGCTGGGGTATAATTATAACAAAGTGACCATGGGGCTTGAATGCATTCGTATCAAACCCGTTGACTCAGAAGCACCCTGGCATCATCGGAACTCCCTCGACATGGAGGTCTGTCAGCATTGTTTGGTTGTTGTGAAAGGGAGGAATTGCAACACAGGCTAATCAAACATGTTTTACTTGCTCTCTAACTCTGCTCACTCTAACTTTACACACCGTACATGTGATCACAGGGAAGAAGGAAAAACCCAGAAGAAACAATAGACTTTAAAGGAAGTGAAGGGGGTTTCGCTTTTTTGAAAGGGAAGAATACAACGTTATCTTGACAAAGAATAGAGATCAGCTGTATTTTGTTATATTTGCAAAATAGGTGAATTGCTTCATACAATCTAACACAACATATAAACATTTTCATCCCACCATGCCAGCTGTGGGCTTTTCCCAGAGGTTAGATTGTCAATGGGTATATCACCTGGCAAACTATGGTAGGAGGAAATCAGGCATCGTCAAGCACCAGGGGTTAAACTGTCAACAGCTGGTGGGACATGCACTGTGGTTGCCCCCATCGTTTGGCCCGCTCCATCACCCGTTCCATCAGAGTTTGCTTTCACCGAGCCCATCCTCCTCCACCGCTCTGCGAATCAGCAGATCCGTAATCTGTCGACGATGATGAATAGAGGGCGTCTGCAGCCGTGGCTAGCGCCACAGGCACAGATGGATGATAGTGGGCCGTTAAAGTGCTTCCTCGCCACAGTGGCCGAAATAAGCGAGAAAAGTCAAGCCCAAGTGGAAAATGCCCCTTTCTTTTCGTTTTTTCCACAACCGGTCCGGCACCACATACCCGAATGTCCTGAATGAATGAGTGATTATTTCATGATCAAATTCCAACAATGGTCGATGTAATGCCACGAGAAATGGTGCAGTTCCTACATCAGACACTTGTATTGATTTTTTTTTTTAATGCCCCTTGTGACAGATCGAGTGACTTTTTGCACCTGTACTGTCCACAGTGTTCGGTCTGCTACGGGGTCAGTCTGGGCACAGCTTTCAGACATGCATTGCAAACCTGTACTTTACTCGACGTCACCCAGAACTGCCGTATGCCTGAACACAAATGTCAGAACCTGGTGGAACCCGAAATTCAACAGACTTTACTTCGTCAGTTGCCTATTACAGAGTCAGATTGAGCCAGCGAACAAAGGGAGGAAATCAGCTTAAACTAGGCCATTGAGAATGCAGCGCAATGATGTCATGAATTATTAACCAGTGAGTAGTGGTTCAAAAACATATTCACTCATATTTCTATACAGAGTCCAGCCTTTAGCTCTAGACTTGATGATGCTTGTGATTCAAGTACAGAGGAAATGGTAGAATTCAAAAAATCGCAAGTCTCTAATCTTCCACATGCACCGCATTTGTTGTGCTTTATGTCCAACATTTCTGTAATTTTAACCACCTGTGGATTTTAGCAGCCCGTTCACTAGCCACTGCTAATACAATGTATCAAACTGCAGCACAGGCTGACATTGTCCATGTAATTCAATGTTGTACTGCCCTGTATCAAGTAATAGCAATGCTAATTGCAGGGCTAATTTGGAAGTATTTAAAATCAATTATAAACTGTTCTCAAATGATGGCGAAAAAAAATTGGTTCAATTATATGCGCTTTGAATGCACCCATAATCACACCACTTAGCCTCAGTGAGCCGTACATAAAATGAAAATGAATGCAGGAAGCTTATCAGTTTTTTTGCCACAATATGTAAAAATCCCCACTCAGCTTGTGTCAACGGTGCACATATAGTCAACATGTCAAATAAATTAGATTAAGGCATGCCTACTTTCTTCTTCCAAGCATATGGGAAAATCCTAATGGAATCTAACTAGCGCTCACAGTGCTCATCTATACCCGATTCCCTTCACTTTGTTTCATCAAACAGATTTAGCACTTTGGACTCATTTTCAGGGTTAGCGTGGTAAGTTGCTGTGGATAAAAAAAAAAAAAAAGTCGTGAACGTAAACAAAACTGACTCAGCTTCTTTGTAATGTTGATCCTTGGGGTAAAAGAAATGACCCCCTCATTGCTATAAATCCTATTATGTGGCTGTCACAGATATTCAACGCCACAGTGACCCTGGGGAGGGATTGAAGCATGAGCAAACATTGGAAAGAACATAAACCATTAGATGCGCTGTTATAGCATTACGCTGAATTGCATGGTATCCGCAGAGAGCTCTGCTACAGGCATGCAGACATCCCGCAGAGCTCAGCAAGTGGTTTAGGACTGTGTAGTGCTGACGTTATGATCGCCAGGTTAACATCAACTATGCGCACTAATCTTGTGAAATACGGTTATTGATTTAGATTACATATACAGTATATGTGTTCCCTTGAATATATTCAATATCGATCAATTTGCACACAGCAAACTTATTTTTCATGGTGGGTGTGCTTACCATGTGTTGTCACGTCAGAGCTTTTGTGTTGCACTAGGATCTTGGCATTGTTGTATTGTTCCTACCTGTACGGAGACAGCTGCTCAGGAAACTTTGCCCTCTAAACATTGACCCCTTCGACTGCTTCAAATAAGAAGCAGGAACAGTCTTTTTTTCTCCACTCTGCCACAATTCATCCCTTCCAATAAAGTCAGTCATTCCTTTGAATTAAAAGGGACACAGCTAAGGATCAGGTAAGATTGTTGTGACAGACTTAAACTGGTGGTTGAAGGTGAACAACAACAATGTTTCTGGTGGGAAATGAGCAAAGCATTTGTGCAATGACAAACCACCCTCATTGGCTGGGATAGGTGTCTCGAGGGCATTTCTTTACTCGTCTTCTTGATTTTACATAAATGTCATGCACCGCAGCAGGTAACGGCACTCATCACAGACAATTTCACATGGGGTCAGCTGTGTCAGGTAGGAGGTGTCACATTAGCTGAAATGACAGGAAACACCGGCGGAGCAGCAGCTTGGAGAGGAAATGCATTTCGCATTAAGGAGCTGGGCTGAAGTGGTGGAGGAATAGTATATTTTTCACTTCTGTAATTTACTCCGGCTACACAATTGAGCCTCAGTTAGATAAACAGGAGTTGCTTTTATGATTAGATCAGTCTTTTATGAGAGTAAATGCTATTAATGCAAGCTATTTGCGCCTTGCCTAATAGATACAACATTGAACTCCTTTCGGACCGTCATCTTCAGAAACAGCAGCTGGCACTAAGGCGGAAGGGAGGAGGACGTAGGGCACTTCAGCCATGAATGTTGAGGGTGATGAAATCAGAAGAGCATCTATTCTCCTGCTCCTAATTCTTGGTTGTGCGTTATAATTCCACAACTGCAGCTGTGGATGCTCACTGCCTCAGGTCTCAGTTCACCCATTTCTAGTGTGTGTGTGTGTGTGTGTATGCATGCATGCGTGTGCATGCATGTGTGTTTCGCAGATGGGTTTAATTCAGAGGTCAAATTCTTATGTGTAAATAAAAAACTGAACCTGACACTTGGCAAGTGTACTTCTAGAAAGAACATTTTATTGACGAGAAGTGAACATTTTGATGTAACGTTACCAGGCCCAAATGTGGCTCAAGTATGAAGCTAAAGACAGAAGATGAGAACAGATACTTGTCATTTCAAAATGTAGGTATTTACCTAAATAGATATTTATCCTACTTTCAGTCTCTATACTAAGCTACACTAAATGATCAAGAAAACAATTGTTGGAACAGTTTTTACAGTTCAATTTCGGTTGAACTACCTGTCACACTTAGCTTTGCACTTGAGACCCATAAGCCAGACTGATTCGGTAGAGCCGCCCAGTGCTACTAGATACACTGAGGGACACAATGGCTATAACCAACCCGCTCCTCTGAGTCGCTGTCCAATTACAGAAGTCATCTATCATCCATCGAATGCCCTCAGTCAACGCCAGGAACTGTAGCAACATCAAACCGTAAACACTGACAATCCCCCAGATCTGTGACTTAGGGATGTAATTGAAGAAAAAAAAAAACAGATGGTTTACTTTTACAACAGAGAAGATGTGGTGTGCACTAGAATCAGTACAGAAAGACTCCAAACAATGTTCTACCAGAAAAACAAAACCGAAATAGTAAGTTACTGTCTTGAATATGTGGTTGAGCTTCTACTGCTTTTTACCTCTTCTGTTACTAGGCAGTTGTTGAGAATCCTGATATTTTTATTTTATTTGTTGCCATGTAAACTGTCACCCGGGAGCAGACAGAAAAACATTATTATATTCACAGGCTAACTTCGGCCCAGCAAAGTCTTTTCCCAAACACAATAGCCAGCCCTTCACTACCCTCTTTCCCCCATTTCAGTGCAAGGAAGGAACATGTTTGGACCAGGTAAGTTCTTCTATATTTTATATGAATGGTTGTCGGTAGAGATCTTGGATTCCACTGGGTGTTGGAGGTCTGGTATTGCAAACATACAGACTGAACAGAGAGTTATCATCAAGTTATCAGGAAGAAACTGCGGGTGGTTACCAGTCCTGTCTACCCCCCCGCAAACGTAGTCATTCTGCCTTATGGGTCAGCAGACATGTCACGCCAAGAGTAACACGTTCAAAGAGCACAATTGCTGGGAAAAAACTGTTCCAAACGGCAACAGCTGTCTGACCTGTATGACCTTCATCTTGGCAGGCTGACAGGGAAGGCAGACGAGGCCAGTCCTGGCCTAACCGGCCCATCCTCATGGGAGGTCCATGTTCAGGACATCCTGTTTCCTCAGATGAGAGACCTCAGGAATTGACTCCTTCACGCAGTGTGGTCTGTACTTTACCACCAAGGTGAAAGAAAATTAAAAAAAAAGAATTCGCTGAGCAAAGCCAGTAATGTAAGAGATATTCTATGTCGCTGTCAAAATAACTCAATTGAATCAAAATGTGTTTTTTTTTCAAGGACATCCACCAATTAAGCCAGTGTAGTTTGATATATTGGTACATTGATATAGGATGGCAGTGTATTTATTTCTTCACAGTTTGTGATAAAACGATAAGTTATCGTCTTAGGCTCTACCTACGGCGCCTCCAAAGTTCCCTAATTGACATGTTTTATCTTGTTTATTTAATATGTTAAAACAAAATGACTGGAAAAGGCTAGAGGGTTTCCCCCCTCTTTACATTCTTCGTGCTAAGCTAAGCTAAACCTGAAGCTGTGATTGTATATTTATCACCCATACATAAAAGACAATATACTGAATAGTGTGTTTCATTGCTAATATCTTCAAAATGTTCCATTCAAAAAGGCTATGTTATGTATACATATGAAAATATGCTTGCCTTAACACCAGCATCATTAGATGTTTAGTGATACATAAACTGGGGTCATGAAAACACATATGCCTCCTGAAAGAAAACTGTTTAATATAGCCCGATCCGTTTCAGTGTATAAAATAAATATGATTTTTACTTGATCACACACACACAAAGACACACACTGTAGCATTGAATCAAATCAGGGTCGAAATGTCCGGCCAGAATGGTTGACAGCTGACTCCGAATCGATTCTTGTTGAAATCTTGAAACCGTTTCATGCGGCGGTGGAGTTTCGGAGGTGGCGCAGTCGCTGTTATAAAGCCAAGGTCAGAGACATGGTTCTTGATGAACAGACGCACCCAGGGAAAAAGAAAAAGAAAGGGATTTTCGAATCAAAAAACAAAATTTCACCACACGTATGTGAAAAGTCAACGTTTATTGCAAGGTAACGCTGCACAAAGCCGGTCTTTGCATCACGACTTTAATTGCTAAGACATTAAAGCACCTATTGAAGTGAGGCTGAATTGGTTTCCCAAGACTGTATTTCTCATACCTTTTGCATCGATCTGTCTTGTTTCAAAGCGTGAAGGTGTCCACATTTTCTCTTAAGTCTGACCTTGATAAACGCTGAGACTCCCAGAGAAACTTAATGGGCTGTGGGTGCAAGAGTTGAACTCTGTAAAAAAAAAAAGTGTTTCCTCAGCTATTTAATATTTTACGCGTGTATTTTAACTATGTCGGAGCATAGAAACTCCGGCAACAAGGCTGCATTATTCAAGCAGAGCTCTATGTTTGTTTTCTCCCTTTCTGTTAACAGTCATTAGTCTTCATTTATTCTCTTCTGCTTTTGCCCCAGAGCAAAAAGCCCGGGACTCTTTCCCCCACTGAGAGTGACTCAGAGCATACAAAGGCCATCGTTGATGTAAATGTCCATTCTTACTGCCACATCATTTTTTCTTCTTTTATCTTCTGTTTTTGAAACATTCACATAGATGCTAAAAAAAGGGGCTGATAAACTTAAGGCAGTAGGTTTGAATAGGTAGGTCTCAATTAATGTAAACATGTAAAGGGTTTTAAGATGTACAAGAAGTGGGTAGTTGTAAGCATTGTTTTGTTTTGAGTCTCCTATAAATAATTCACTTCTTTCGAAACACAGTTTATTATTTTTCTCATTTGCTTTCAGAGTGGACAGCACATAAAGGATTGCATTGTATACTACTGTATATTTGACAATAAATGCCTGAATCTTGAATCGGGGACTTCGTTTATTACCCGACAACATAACGCATTTGTAGTATCTACGGTGTACAAAAGATTAACATTCCTTATGGGTCAAGTGATCAAATGTCCAAAGCAGCACTGCCAGGCTCTGATGAGGCTGTTGTGCTGTAATGGGCTATACTAGGAACTGTGAGTGAGCTGTGAAATATTTGGGGCTCAAATACTCAATGCAAAACAAACACAAGAGGAGTGGGAGCATTTTTCTTTCTTTCCCCATGGGGTCAATAAATGACGACCGGTTCACATCCAAAAAACACAGAGACAAAGACAACCTGCAGTTAAAAAACACATCGATTTATCATTTCATTAAAAGTGTATAGGGAATACTTAAGGAAATACAGGGTTACAAGGATCTAAACAGGTTTAAAGTCTGCCTCTTAAAAAAAAACACGACTTCATTCATTCAGTTTGAGCTGATCTCCACTTCATATTCACTTAAACGGGACGTCAAACTCAATCTACATCAAATAGGGTTACAGTCGTTGGCTCTTTGCCTATGTTCGCTGAAGGGCAATTTAAAGCTGTCAGGGCCAGTGTGATGCACCTTGTACCTGTGTGATTCCTTCAGGGTGGGGGGGGGGTTATAAATTAGCCATGTTTACAAATCAAGGGCTGTCAAGGTGATTAATTACCACCTCCATTCCCAGATAATATCATGTGACATCTGCCCTCTCCCTTCCTCTGCGGTGCTGGCAGAGATCACTCGTCTTCTTGATTAATTCAAAGAGTCCCATGGGTTCAACATTTGCAAGCAAACCTTTAAAGCTAGGCTTTATCATTTTTAAACCTGTCCTCGACACACAGACACAACAAAAAAAAATGGCAAAAGATGCAGAGGTAAGGTGTTATGTCAGATTTGACAGCAGACCCTCGGACACAACAGCGTATAATATCACTGGGATCCTCTTACCCCTGAGGTATGCTTTAAGTGTAAAGCAAAGTGAGATAATGACTCCCTCTCTCAAGTTTGGAAATAAAACATATACGGTAAGAGAAAACCATCTGAGCATAGATGTCTTTTTCTTCTCAGCTGCAAAAAAAGTTTCCCTTCTTTGGATCTTTTTCTACTGTTAATCATGATACGATGGAGGCCAGTGAAAAGTAACTAAGCAGGTACATTAACCAGACAATGCAGTTCAAACACATTTGCAATGACAAGCAATTGGTTCAAATGAATTTCCACTTCTGTGCCACTTAGGGCGCCAAATAGTGTGCATTCAGATGAGGACGTACCCCTGGTGATCTGCTGTCCCTCTGCTGCCTCACTTGGGCGGCATGCGGGCTGGTGTGGCTGCAGTTGTTGTCAATGAAATGTTTAGCAGGTGACGTGTACAGTGTGCACATAACCATCTATCCATCCACAGTGAAGAGCAAAAAAAGAACACGGCTAAAATGTGTTTTGCGCTTATTGCTGTTGTCCACATTCACTTAATGTTTCTGTTTTGCACTGCATAGCTATTTTTTGTTTCCCACTATGTATGACACGCAAGTGTATAAATACTATAATTTAGTTTAATCTTGCCAGGCTGTGGCAAACACTCAATTACCGATATTTCTATGTCATAACTGACAAATGTGAAGTTGCTATTAGTCTATTAAACATCACATTGTGAGGCAGATAGCAGAATTAAGTGTATATGCCAACTCGTTTTCTTTCACTGTAAAACTTCGAGGCTACTAAATTGTTGATAAATTTCACACTCTTTCCAGTACTTGAATATTGCAGTCATATGTAAATATAGTCCATTAAAGATAGTTATTCTGTGGTTGAGGTTAGTTATTTCCAGCTTTCACGCACAGAGAACTTGAAACATGTGCACTCATTTTCCAACTGGAGGCAGTCTAGTCAGTTGTTACCCATTAAGTGCTGTTAAACAAGCCACCAGCTCATATGAAATGTGCCGATGCGTTGGCAAAGCCTGAAATTTAGCAAGAATGCCGCATCACTCACCGCCCCCACTTTGGTCCCGATATTAAAAATACAATTACCATATTTCATCGCTTATGACAAGCCTTTGAGAGCGCTGATAAACCATGACTGCATCATTATTTCCACCCTGACAAGCAGTCTAATATATTCTACAGCTGTGAATTTCATTTGATATCTCATGACACACTGCAGTGCATTCTGGGGGCTCTAAAATGAGGATCAAAACTTCGGTGGAATTCATTGATATCTTTGATGGTGTGATCTGGTTTCAAATATAAGAGAAATAATAGTATTAGATATTTTTAATAAAACTTTTTTTAATTGGCAAAGTTTGTTTGCCAAACAATAGAAAATTATAAATTCCAGTCATTTGCGTTGTGTAGAATAGCCACTACGGGGGTTGTGGGACTTAGTAATATTGTTCACACAGGAAAAAAGCGTAGTCAGAGCCTTGCATATGAACAGTTTGCACATCTTAAAATGTAATTAGTCAAGATATTTTCTGTGTTGCTGCCCCAGCCTTTTGTGTGAGACCGCAGTCTGTTCCATCCCGATAGCAGCTTCATTATACAAAAGAATACCGTTCTCATATTTTTTTAACACTTTGATGTTTCCTATCACAACAATAACAGAAGGAGTAACGCTACAGGAACACTTTCCTTTATTTACATCAAAACATAAGGTGCCGTAATTAACCATGGCAGTCTTCCACAAAAGCCTTTATATAGCCTCATAGCCATTTTATGAAGAATTTTAAAGGTGTTTCTAATTCACAGATCTGTGTGTAAACCCCATGATTTGATTGTTGGTTTCTGATTGATCACTCACAATTACAATCACAGTTTTTGCAATTACACACACTGCCTCAATCTGGAGACACTTTCAAATACTTAAAAGGAACACGTGCACAGCGGCTCTAAGATGACCAAAGTTCGATAAAACAACCAAACTGAGCTTCGAAGGTTAAAAAGTCTTGCTTTAGGGGATAAAATCATAAAGCCAAATTGTTTTTGGAATCTTCCTCTATCAATATCACAGCACACTAAAATAGTCCAGTCTCACATTTTACCCACAGGGCACACTTTTCGTTGCATTTACTGGCATTTTATAATATCTACATCAATGTTGTAAAAACATCAGTTTTTCACAGCTTTGGAAAAAAAAACTGAAAACCTGATCATCTGGCTTACATGCAGGCTGACAGCTCATAAATATCTAAATAGCTAAAATATTTCATTTGAACTCAAACCCATACTTTCAACAAAAAAGGTAAATGGATGCCCTGAGTTCACAGCATCGGATCAGTGATGTTTGAAATCATAGTCTGGAATATAAACCTAATGACCTGCATAATACGTTAATCCCTTTGAATGGGGCTTAGGGCTCATTGGGCTTTTATACATTTTGGAAAAAAGACACCTGGTTCAGCTTAAACTGCTATTCATTCATACTATGGTCCCGGAATGAAAAACCTAATTATGCGTGCCGGCTCGGTTAGACAAACTTTACTTTCTTTGAGGAAGACACAGTAAGAGATAATAGAGTCGTTGGGAATGGGACAAAAACATGCTTTTCATTACACTGACATCAAGATCAGACAGAAACCACCATCCTACATATGATCAACACGTTTTCCAACCTTGCAGAATTTGGTCTTCTCCATGTCTTTATGCATCACAGTCTTGTCCTTTTATTATACAATGTGTCACTGCAATGCGTTTCTCCCACTTGCATTGAAAGTGAAAATCAAGTTTCATGACTCAGAAATCCCTCCCGAGGATAATTACGACTGGAGGACCACTTCCCTGCCACGTGAGACTTCTTCAGTCTGATTGTAACAATCAAGCAGAACTGGCTACCTGAACCCTTGAAGACTCGAGGCACGCTTCCTAGTTGAACAATGATCAGTCTGATCACAAGCCAAACACACGATATTAAAGATATGATTGCACTGCTATTGGTCGTTGGACACATCAGTGCAGTTTCTGAGTAAAGAATGAAATAAAATAATACCCAACAACATTTTGGGGTTTTACCAGTAGGCCTGACTGGTTTCCGTGTGTATTGAAATGAAACAGAATTGGAATGCAACAGTGTCCACCTTGTTGAAAATGGAGAATCAACAAAATAAAACAATCTTGTCTTGCGTATTGAGCCACCACAGTGTAGCTAAATGTTTGTGTCAATAATTGATTGTGTACACCCAGCAAAAAGCTGATCAATACAATGTTCTGCCGGACCTGCTGTGTCAGGTAACTGATGACCGGTCTGCTCTGCTAAAGCAAATTACAAAGTCTTATTTATTATTTATCCACTGGTATCACTTGTGCTCTCAGTCGTTATGGGTGTGATGCATCATTTGCAGCAGTTCAACTGAAGGTCTCGAAAATGATCCTGCAAGCATGCAATTGTTTCAGGAGTAGTATGTTGAATGCCTATACTGATTGGATGCCTATGAAATACATTAAAACAAGCACGAGTTTCAAAAAGCACCACTGCTGCAAAAAAATAAAAATAAACTGGTTTAGTTACAGTATTTCCACTGGACGCTGCCTCTTTCCCGTGACTAAAACACCAAAAGCAGAGAACATTGTGCTATCACGTGAAAATATCATGTCTGGCTCATTTAATGAGAGTGACCTTTGAGGATGGCGAACCAAACATGTCCTCAGCATATAAATAGCGATGACCTTTGACCCAAAACTTCAGGATGCCATCAAAGCTTGTCAGTGCCCTCCCCCACATCTGTGACTCACCCCTCTTCAGGAAAAACTCCATTTGTTCTGACGCGACAACAACACGCGCTCTCAGGCTGAGTGCATGTCGTCGGAGAAGTCGGACTCCCGGCGGGGCTTGTGGTGGCGTTAAGTGTTTGCTGCAGTGGCAGATCAATGTAGCATGACTCTACAGAGACTATACAGCGCACTGGCTGAGATGTTGATGTCAAGAGGTGTATTTTTCTGTCTTGCTTGGGGTTCGACGAAGCCGCGCGCGAAAAAGGGACCATCGTACACTTTGAGGCTGTGTCACCATCCAGGTATTAATTGCACAATTAAGGAGAAGTGGTGTCCCTCAAGTACTGCGTGTGTAAGTTTGCACATTCGTTGATGAGGATCACAACCCCCTGTATGCCTCCGCCTGTAGGTCCATCTCATTCTAAAGGTGGGAAGGACAAGTCACACACTTCCTAGGGTATTTGAGACTTTTGGATTTTATATATCGTTGTCCCATGCTGTACAATGCAAAATGAGATGAGGCTCTGACCTCTCCGCCATTCAGTTCGCAAGTAGAGCTATAGCAATTTATTAAGGTATAGCAATTCTTCACAGCCTTTGTTTCAGTGGGCTTACACCCTGTGCAGAGACGATGACTGTTATGCTTTACAACGTTAAACTAGATTTCAAACATAAAAATATGATCGAGACCATTTACACAGATAGTAAATAAAAAGTAATGGCTGTGTTAGCACTTGCTGTACACTTGCTAAGCTCAATATCGGGACTGTTAACCCTAATAATAACAAAAGTCTGGACCTGACCTGAAGTCACGTGCCCTGTAACATTAATTAGACACATAGACAACACAGCACCTCATTTTAAAATTCAAAATTGTTATTGTAATTCAAAGTGGAACAAAGATAACATATCCAAAGTGACCTTTGCTACCATCAGTCCCCCACACTCTCAGTCTTTTTCATTTCTGTTTTCTCTCTGTTTTTGTTTCATGTTTATTTGAACCACTGGCTCTGAATACATGTAAATGTGTTTTACCCATCACATGGCAAAAATGTATCAACAATGAAAACGCACGCTTAATTAGTGATATTCAACACAGTCTATTTTGCTTAAGGGTATATCAAACAATATTGTTTGTTGATGTATATCCAGTACCAAAGCAGCTATAATAGAGTTCCGTCTGGATTGTGTCTGTACTTTAATGGAGGGCATTAGTTAAATGACGGATAGGCACATGTCATTGTGCAATCCTGTGGCTGCTCTTGAACAATGCCTTAATTGCATTATAGTGAAACATGTTGCGTGCCAATGACCAATATGTGGCCTTGCTGAACTTATGGTAATTTTGACCGTAGCTCAAAATACGATTGGTGCTCCAATGCAGTTGGACGATCATGAATAAATGTATGTGGCTTACGGCACAATAACAGATCCATGCACAAGGCAGAGCTGTGTGGGTGCAGACACACTTGCTGACCCTATAATTCCCTGTCTCTATGACTCATGACACCACCACAGATTTCCTTACATTTCCTCACCGCGCGGCGTGTAATTGAATTGGACAAGTGAGTGAAGAATGGACCACATGAGAACCGGCAGCTGTAATCAGGAGGCGCCTGGTCCAGATCCCATGTGTGAGTGTAGCAGAGTGGCCCAAAGTGAGAGCTATTAACCGTCCTCCCATTCACATGCCCCTGAAAACTGTGGCCCAAGGGTAAAAACATCATTGCAGGTACATGCACCATCCTCCCCGGGTAAAATAATGAATTTTCTCCCAGTAGTGGTGACAACTTTATGCACTGCTATTTGTTCCCTGTGAGGAAAAAAGGAAACAGGCGGTGATGTGGTTTTATGTTCCCCCAGGACAAGAGGGACACGCTGTGGTGGTACTTTGAGGAGGCTTGTTATAAAAAGGAAAGCTGGAGAGTGATGTGATGACACATATCAGCCAGTACTTTGTCCCACTCTGTCTCCCTCTGATTATATCCTGGAAGTCCTGTCCTATATTTATGTCTCATGGACGGCATGTATCGAAGTCCGTCAGGAGGACAAGAAGGTTGCTTTCACATGCTGCAGGGGATGGGAGAGGTGACTTACTGGAAAATCACAGCCTTCACCTTCAGGTTATTTCACTTTATTTAAATGTCCTGTAATTAAATCAATTCAATTGTATATTACTTAAAACTTGATTGCAACCTCTGAGCCCTTACACAATTAGGCCACATACATATATAAATAAATGTTCAACATAAATACTTGAAATTCCAAAAGTCAATATAGGCAATTTTCTTCCAACCATTATAATATTGCAGAGGCGCTGTTTACTTTATCGTGTGAAAATGTAATTCAGCACAGTCAGTATCACAACAGGCACGGCGAGTCAATATTTGACCAGAGACGGATGCATTTTTCTGTCTGCTTAGCATTCTCTTTGATAGATGAAGAGGAGAGTAAAGTATTAATGCCATAAACCTGGAGTTATGACTTGCATAATGACATGAGCACATCTGACAAATAGACGTACACACCTGGTTCATTGAGATTCATAGCGCATACATATATTCTCTGTTTAAACTTTTGTGAAGTCTGGTTGGAGGGGAGGGAAAGTGCTTGTGTGTGCGTGCCTCAGTGCGAGCGTGCGTGAGTCAGTGTTTTTGTGCATATGTTGCCAGAGTTTGGCTCTGCTTGCGAGATCCCGGTGTCCTTATCTTTCTGGGGAGGCTGCAGGAACTTGGTGCCGGGCCTCAAACGGGGAAACGGATCCGGATGTTGTGCAATCTCCCTGCAAATTTGCCTCTCTGGTGGCCAAAGGTTTGGGAAAGCTTTCCCAAAATCAACAAAAGATACGGAACCCTCAAAAAATAAATACTCAAGACAACCGTTAAAGACCTTCTCCGAGCAGGTCTTTCCTGGCAGGAGAGTGACGGCACAATTTTGGTCCACAGAAAGATTTATCTCACCTGGTCTGAGCATTAAATTATATATTTTTTAGATTATATTTTCATTGCAAATACAAACATTTCTGTTTAAAATAAATCTATTTAAACTGTAAAAATGTTGTGTCCTGGATGTGGCACCACAATAAAGAATGACTGTATTCAGTTGACAATACTATCGTTAAGGTTTGGTTAGGTATTAGCAGTCAAGCATGTTCTTGTCTGAAAACAGCTCACGTGTGACATCAGATTTAATTCCAACTGCAACATTGGAAAGCTGTGTCCAAACGAAACTTCACAAAAAACTATTCCTTTATGCAGAGGTATAACTTAACTAATTGGCCGCAAATTCAAGTACTTGTGGGTCGAGGCTAAACCAATTGGCTAGGCAAAGAGCTCAGCAAACAAGGCAGCAACAGGCTGCCCTCATTCACTACGAAAGGGTTTAAGTTGGAATTAGCCAGGCTTAAATTATATGAATTTAGCATGAGAGGAAAGAGTAAATGAATAGAGAGAAAAAAAAACACAGCTATATAAAGTGCACGCCTTTGTGTTAATAACCTGATAATAATGCATGAAATTCTTGAAATAAAAATCCCAGCTGAGGTTTTGCCTCGTGCACTCCTGAGGCGTGTCAGTCTGGGCCAAGTGTTATTAAGTAGCCCGGAGACTCTCTGAAACAAGGACTGTGATTAGTGTCCAGGCTGCCAAGGAGTAATTCTGCTCCTGAGGGTTCATCGACTCCTTAACACCCACCGTCATTAAACACCAGTGCCCGGCGCAGCGATTATTCAGCGATAAAGTTTTAATTGTGCCATTGTCCGTGAAGAAGTTGGTGGGTGGATAATTAGCGGTCCCGGGGAGAGCACAGAGGGACTGTGCAGCAACAGCCATGTGTGTCTCAGGCAAGAGTCGCACTAAGGAAGGGCGGCAGGCTTTCTAAGTCGCCATGGTGAAATAATAATTAAGTGTTCTTTTGAATGGGTATCCGTGCAGGCTTTTTCTCAGGAGCACCATTTTCTTTGCGCGTGCTATACTTAGAATACTGATGTTTTGAGACATTGAGAGTGAGAACATTTTGAGCAGTTCCTTACGTCTCTGTTGTAGGGCGAGTACATGAGACGTAAACACGATTCACACAGGGGATAAGGCAAAAGTTACAAAATAAGGGGCTCAATATGAGGATACAAAAGTACAACAAAAGATCCAAACGGCTAAAAATCACTCTTACATAAGGGCAACGAAAGGCAAAAACATTAAATGAAAAAAAAAAAGCTGGCAATGACTTTGTTCAAAGTTTGGATAATTTGATCACACTCAGAGGACAAGAAAAAGTCTCACAAGTCGAAGGGAGCCAGGACTATTTATGCCTGAGGTAACAGGTGGAGACAATCAAGACACTAACGATGGCGGGAAAATACACAAAGGCAGGAAGTAAAGGGATCTGAAATGAGAACAAGAGGTAAGTACAAAATAAAACAGGAAGTGAAATGACAGACAGTGACTGACAGTGTGAATTGAAAAGTGCACGACAAGACGCGACTAAATATAAATAACAACAACAAACTTGGCAGAGTGTTACAGTTAAGACCTTTAAGATTTGGCATCATTCGTCATTTACGGTTACTTTGGTACGGCAGAGCAGCAATTGCTGTAAGTGTTTAACAGTGAAGCCAAAGAGGCCGAGGTTTCTTCATTTCCTTCCCTTTTGAACATTCCCAAACATATCAACAACAACAAACGTGTTAAAGAAATAGTCTTTATCAACCCAAACCACAATGAATCCCTACGCAAGCCATCACCATAGCAGTGCAAGATGATTATTCACTGCAGATAGGGGCATGAGATGCAACAATGTGTTTTGTCAGTCAGCTTGGAAAAAGTATTAGCTTGTGCACAGTGGGAGGACATTGTATCTGTGATTGTATCTGGTTACGTCTGTACCTCACAGCTCAGTGTGGCTCTTACTTTGTGTTTCATTACTCCCTGATTTAAATCTAATTTACTATGAAATACTGAAAATAGCTTGTGTTTGTTTTTTTATTACAAACACATTTTTTAAAGAATAATCATGGTCAGGGCTAACCTGGCTGCAGAGACTCCCCGGTGTTTCTTATGATTGCCTCGCAATAAAAGCCACCTTTAGTTTGCTAACTGAGCATGCTTAATGTGAACCAGCTGCAATAGGATATGTTTGAGCTGCTGTAACTTACTGCAAATGTGATATAGCTATAGTCAAGTGAACAGCAAACTTTTCCTCTTAGTGTTTGAGACTCAATCCAGGACAAGGATGATGGATGTCACCATTTACAAATAAAATGATAAAATACAGGAAATAATGCTTGAGTTGGTAGCATGGGTATGTATGATACCAGAAAATGAGGGACACCTGTTTTCGCTTAGAATTCTCATTATCAAATCATTTATTTGTGTGTGTGTGTGTGTGTGTCCTTTGCGACACAGCTTTCAGCCCGCTGTACATTTCTTACGCTGCTTTCAGTCGCGCTTTGGATTATCAGAATGACTGTGTGTTATCTTATGACAGCACACTGTTAAACATGGGGTGGTAATAGTGCCGGGACAAGGTGGGATAAGCGGGTACGTAATGTACTGTACGTACGTTTTTTTTAAACCTCACCATGTCTATATCAAGAAATACATTCTACAGAAACAGACTTTCCGATAGCAGCATCGCGTAGCACAATGTGCCTGTGACCATGACACAGAACTAATTCCGTTTATCTCTCAATGTGAGGAAAGAGCGGACTGCTCCCCTTAACCCGATGACTCCGCAGATAAAAATAAAATGTACAACTCCTCTGATCAGATGCCCTTCGAACTCCTGCCCTTTGGTGTAAGCGAGGACGACACTAAATTTAGTTGTATCTCAATTGTAGACGTTACACTTAAGACATCTTGGATGGACTGTTGTGCACTCGGCCAGTTGTGAAAGCTGCACTAGAATTAAAATGCAGCATTGTAGTTTGTTTCAATCACAAACACAGATGAACGCTAATTTAACCTCTCCATCGATATAATGCTGAGCTCTCACCTCCTGTGAGCGATCTTGACACCCTCATTATCTCGCACTGTGTGATTCTAATCTACTCTTGGCCAGGGACGAAGACACTCTGGGGGCCCCAGGCGGAAGTGGCATGGGGCCCACCATAAGGGAGTGCTCGATGTGTCATTGCAGTTTCCTCTACATGGCAAGACATTTCAGGGGGTTTACAGGTTGTCCTTGCTGTGGACCAATGTAAACGGCCGTCTTTGTGGGCGCCATACTAGCTCGGGGCCTGAGGCAATTGCCTAGTTTGCCTTCCCCGTTGCGACGTCTCTGCTCTTGGTTTACTCTCCTCTGTTCTTAGCCTGTGCACTCATGTTATTATCATAAATAAAACCTTGATCCAAATCCTTTTATGTTTGTAGATCTACAACCCTTTTTCTCCATGAAAGGGTTGAAAACACAAACAAAGGAAACAAAATCTGCCATTATTTGTGCCAAAGATGTCCATCCATCCATCTTTATCCACTTATCAGGGATCGGGTCGCGGGGGGAACAGATCCAGCAAAGGACGCAAAACTTTCCTTCCCCGGGCCACGTCAGCCAACTCTGCATGGGGGGTTCCGAGGCGTTCCCAGGCCAGTGTGGAGATATAATCTCTCCACCTAGTCCTGGGTCTTCCCCGGGGTCTCTTCCCCCTTGGTCTTGCCTGGAATACCTCCCTAGGGAGGTGCCCAGGAGGCATCCTCACCAGATGCCCGAACCACCTCATCTGGCTTCTTCGACGCGAAGGAGCAGCCACTCTACGCCGAGTCTCTCTCGGATGTCTGAGCTTCTCACCCTATCTCTAAGGGACAAGCCAGCCACTTTTCGAAGAAAACCCATTTCTGACGCTTGTACCCGCGATCTCGTTCTTTGAGTCATGACACATCGCTCATGACCATAGATGAGGGTAGGAAGATCGACAGGTAGATCGAGAGCTTTGCCTTCTGGCTGAGCTCTCTTTTTGTCATGTCTGTCTTTTGCCTTTTTCTCCATGAAAGGGTTGAAAACCCAAACAAAGGAAACAAAATCTGCCATTATTTGTGCCTAAGATTTCTGACGATATTTGTTTTTATTCAAAATATTACAGCAGTTCTCATTCCGCGCTGCAAGTTTCATATCTGCAGGTCTACATCAGCAGGCGGCACGGAGCAGAGAGGACTCTGAAGAGAGCACTGCTAGTTACTCAGTCAACCTGAGTTTTTTTTTTGTTATTCATAAAAGAGAGGATGACAGAAATCCAAATACATACATGAGAACAGTGCCTGCCCTGGCACCGGGACAGCCTTGGCGTCTCTCTCTCTCTGAAAGATTTGGCTCATGTAAAATCAACGTAGAAATTACTTATTGAGCTCTCATTTGGGGTTTAGCTTTTTGGCGGTGTAAACATTGTGTTTCCTTTTTTGAAAATAAGAGAAGCTTTTTTTTTTACTGAATGCTAAAACACAGATAGGGCGTTATAAACTGTTTAACTTCCATAAGCCCTCTCTAAGGTTCGATTCTGAGAAACCTTTTTGCCGGGAACACTTTTGCTTCATCATCAAACGAAAAACGAATTATATTTATCGAGTTGCGGTAATACGAGATACATACCGTGACATGGATCAATGCCTGAAGAAGAAGGTATTCAGAGAACTTAGCTTCAGTGTTTCTCCCATCACTTACAATTCATGGGCTGTAAAGTTGAAGCCGTTTCACAGGAATTCAAGTCACATCCACTCCTTTTGAAGATCTCACTTAATGAACGGGAATTGAAAGGTGAATGTAAGAAGCGAGAGGACAGATCATTTTGTCATGTCCTGTGTAATTTAGTGTAATAACGGTCCAATGCTGTACCACTGAGTCCTGTATGCTGTACGATTAAGGCTCGAGTGTTTGATTCGTACCAGATTTCAACAAGTACATTTTTAAAAGAAGATATTGAATAGATTTTTACTGGAACTCCAAGATGACAAATGATAGCATTTTCAAAAAAAAGACAATAATGACGCCTGTTTATGTGGTCCACCAGGATCTCTCACAGCACTGAATCATGACTTTAAAAACAAAAAGGAAAGACGTGACAGTAAGAAGTTTGGAGAGCGTGGTTGCTCAGAAGACATCCAACTACTACTGTGCTTCACCAGGTTATTTCAGTTAAAAAAGTTCAACATTTTTGCATGCTATAATCTGTTCATTAGTACCAAATAAAAACTGGAGCTGAACCAAATATCGATAGTATTTATCATAGCTTGCATATGCATTCTGTCGATATGACTCAATAAACCAAAAATAAGAGGCTGGTGCAGTATTGATTTTTTATCTGAGTGTTAAAAGAAACGACAGAAGCTCAAGTTCTAATTAGTCATTTTGGGGTTACGGGATTAGGACTAATCCTGCACATGTCTTTTATTGTCTGTACTGTATATACACATATGAGATGCCCATTTTTTTCTAAACAATAACCGACACTCGTTAAAACGTTGTGCTTAGAAGTGACGGATGTGCGACAAAAATACCCGGTTCAACATTTTTTGGAACTATGGGAACAGGATCCAGAACAGGTTTGCAGGATCGCTAATGTCAATATTGCTTGCAAGGATGTCTTGTTAACCATCTTTGTCTCCACTCCAAAAGTTAATGAAACAATGGGCTGCGGAAGGGGACAACCTTGTTCCAATAGCTGCACTGCAGCGTGCACCGTTCCAGTATGTACATGTTCAGGCTGACTCATGTATACTGCAGATATTGTCCTGGAGATTTCTCATTTGAATCTTTCTGACTGCTAATTTCCATTCCATCAATATGGCTCAACATCTGCTTTACTCCCGAGGGAAATTAGCAGTGATTGATCTCCTCTTTATTTATTTATTTGTTTCCTTTTTGTCCCACTTTTTCTTCTTCTCAGGGAGTCATTCACCAGGTGAAGTGAAACTACCCAGCGCAGTTTCAATTCGGGCAAATTAATTTTCAGACAGACAAGTCTTGCTTGCCACTTGACACTGACATGGCAGGGGCGGGGTGTTGATGGCTTGTAATTGACCTCGTTGTTGTAGCATACTTCCAGGTAAGTGGTAAATGCAAGGGCAGTGCAGAGTCACCGTGTAGCATGTGCAGCGCTGTAGAGACATTTTAATGAAAGAGCTGGCTGGCATTTGCAAAGGATTTTGGATGCTTAAAAATGAGGCGTGCGTGTTGCTGCTTCCCGCCCTTTTGGCAAGGAAGTACACTCTTGTAAAACCATGTACTTATCTTCGGGATTAACATCATGCACAAATCCATCTGTGACCTCTGAGAAAGGTTTGGTTATCAGCATAATTATCACACTGTGTGGCCAGAAGGAGCAGAACCAGAGATTAGATAATACACATTTGGGACTGATTTGGCGATATGATTGATATGAAGTAGGCTAATCCTGGCTTGAAATTACCAGCAGTACCGTGTTCTCATGCATAATGCATTATGCAAATGGTTATGATATAAATATCTTAATCATGTATGTCCTAAATAATGTGTGACTGCAAGCTTCAAAGCAGCTACCATCTGATTGCATGGAAGGTGTCCCTGCGCCTGCACCTGTTATTTTATCATTTTAACTTTTGGACTTTTTTTGTCTTTCTGGTGTTTCTTTTTTTTCCTCATTTTGTTTAGTTATTTTTGTGTTATTTTATTATTTTGTGGAACTTTTGTTGCCAAATTCCAAAACTAAAGTTAAACCTCAAATAACAAGTAGTACTAGATCAAATGTACTTGGTAAGTTTCCCATGTTAAAATGTAATTCTGTATCCATTATGTTTTGCTTGTCAGATGGAACGCACTGACTAGGCTTGTTGAATGAATCTACACAACAAATGCCTTATCTCCAGCAGGAATGACCTTGTTGAGTTTCGCCATTGATCAGCACATCGACTCATCCACTCCGATAACTCTGAAAGCCATTTATCATAGGTTTCAGTCTGCTGCGGCGACATTTACTGACAGAAAATCCATCTATTTTAATCAGTTAATACACTGACGGGTCATGGTGGGAATATGTGAACATGTACACGGACAAGCCAAGGCCCTGATTAGAAAAGAGGGAAATGTTCAGTAATGGGGTAGCAGCCAAATGTGGAAATGGAAAGAAGTCAAATCAGAAGGAGGTCTGATTTAGTACAACCAAGCACTAATTCTCTATCATACAACACTCTTGGTCTCACTTGATGAGTTGAAGAGATGTTGAATGAAATCTTGTAAAATTCCATATGCATTGATCTCCCTGGAAAAATCTCCTCGCTGCATTCTTCTGTCAAGAAACGCAACCATTTTTATTTATTTTTTCGTTTTTAGCCTTTTCATTTGGAAGTGGAAATGTAGCGGTGGTGCACAGTTGACGCGCAGTGCCCACAGACACTACACAGCGGGACCTACGTACAATGGCTACACCTGTATGTCAAAGATTTGTTTTGATTTGCATATTGTAATGCAGTCTCAGCCGGTGTCAAAGCCCAACACACACAATCACTGTTAGAGTGCAAATGTCCCCATAGGAGTTGACTTGTTGCAAACGGAGAGATCACCACAAGGCTTGAGTATTAAGTTTTAGTGCAATTATAGAGTCCCTTAATGGAGAAACCGGGTTTAGGTGTGTGCATGTGTGTGCGTTGCATTTGAGATGAACAGGAAAAGTGGGAGGGTTGTTTATTTTTTGCCTGCCTAGTGGATGTATCAGGTTTTGGCTGGATTAAGTCGTCTCCTAATTACACGGTCTGCTTGTTGTGTTTGTTTATCATACCCTCATTAGTCGTTCGTTGAGGGAAATAAATAGCAAGCGGCGGAATTGTGCTTGGCATCTTAGAACAAAGCCTATGTGAGAACGTGTCATTTGCAATCACAGCTTACAGCGCTCCGAGAGACAAAGTCAATACCTCCTAATGGACACAGGAAATCTGTAACCTGTCCTGTTGTATGGGTCTGAATGCTTATTCAGTCCGATTGGGACAGCGCTATTTATTAATTTGCTAAAGCTCATCAACAGGGGTTTGATTGAAGGTCAGAGCTCCAGGTTTCGGCAGAGCAGGTGTTGTCGGGCCGTACATACTCTCCAGAATGGAGCATAAGATATGCGTCAACGTTTGTTAACATTAAGAATCTTCAACTGAAGAGAATGGTTTCATGGCTTAAATGAATATTTTAGCTGTGTTAAAGTGCGTGTATTAAGGTGGAAGGTTTTTGTTAACGTAAAGGTGGAAAATAATGTCACTATACCAGGCACGTGGTTTTACTCTCAAGTCATTGTGGCTGTGATTTCAGTTTAACATGCAATAAACTATTTATTAATTTGCTAAAGCTCATCAACAGGGGTTTGATTGAAGGTCAGAGCTCCAGGTTTCGGCAGAGCAGGTGTTGTCGGGCCGTACATACTCTCCAGAATGGAGCATAAGATATGCGTCAACGTTTGTTAACATTAAGAATCTTCAACTGAAGAGAATGGTTTCATGGCTTAAATGAATATTTTAGCTGTGTTAAAATGTGTGTATTAAGGTGGAAGGTTTTTGTTAATGTAAAGGTGGAAAATAATGTCACTATACCAGGCACGTGGTTTTACTCTCAAGTCATTGTGGCTGTGATTTCAGTTTAACATGCAATAAACCGTATTCCCCTTAAAAGCCTCCATGGCAAAGCGTTTTTTATGGTGACATAGAGAATGCTTCTCTGCAGAGGAAATGTACTATGCACATGGGCACATCTGTGTGTGTGTAATATATATCTAATAAATATATGTGCATATATCATTATTTTAGTCCCTTGTGTAACACGATGTGCAATCGCTCAAAAGGTCAAAAAGTGAAGATAAATATGTTTTTAATTGGTTTATTCTGGGCTGTAGGGAATCTCAACCCTGTGGTATCTAAGGTCTGGCTTGACCAGAGGGAGACCTCAATCAGGGTGTGACCTGCAGCCTGTGCCTTCCGCCCCTAAATTTCACCATTTATCTTGTGTTCTGTGACTTATGAATAACAGTGGTGGAAATTTACCAAAGCCAAGTGCAGCGGAGATGTGATCATCCACCCTGAACGCATCGCGCCGCTCTCCAGTAGTGTAATAATGGATGGTAGATGGCTGCCATTACGACCTCCCCTCTGCACGGCGGAGCACTGTGAGCCACATGAAATCAAATTACCGCTCGAGAGGAGGTTCATTTTCCTCGCCCAACACGTGCACCGCCGCTCTATTCCCCTCCTCTCCCCTCGCGTCTTCCCTTTGGGCTTTTTTTGCTGGCTCTCCGTCCACACCCAGAGGTGAGTATTTTCAACGTTGAAACTGCTTCTCTATTTTCCAATGTAGTAATGAATGTCCTAAAGTAGTCTGTAACAGAATATGTATTTGCCACATTTAACGCCACACATCTATGGACAAAGAAGCACCGGGCCCTCGGACACAGACACCTTTGTCTCTTTGTGGTTGTATGATTAAATGTCCCTGTGCCAGAGTCTGCACAGGATACCATCCATGATATGAATAAGAACTACATCTCAATTTCCGACCCTGGTGGGAGAACACCAGGGGGTCAGTCTGGTTCCACGACAGACCTGTACCAGCTCGGCCCCATCCTTCTTACCTTGCCCCCGGTCTCCTTTCATCTTTTTTTTCTCCTTCTTTCTCGGGGTGCTGTCTGTTCTTCTCTCCTCCATTTTGTCACTTACACGGCGCAGTCAAAGTGCAGCGGTCCCTTTGAGATCTCATGAATTCAATGCATTCATATTTCCCAGGCTGCCATAAAAGTGCTTGGGAGTGCATTCGGCGAGTCCATAAGTCACAACATTGTCAGAGACGCCACACGGTGATGCATGAGGACGCCGTTGCTCACTTCATTCCCGGGCAGGTACCCTCCGTCAGATAAGCTCAAACCTTAATTCCTTCCGCTGGCCTAATGTGTTTTTAATGCAGCCCTGTGACTTATGTTGCTGTCACTGGGTCGGCCTCATAGGGATGCCAGGATGTTAGTGGGCGGCAGACAGGGGCCCGGGAAAAGGTGGCAAAGATTAATCGCAGTGGCAAAGGCGTTACACATCTGATCAAATTCGTATCGACTGAGACCACTAAGAGGGCCGCATCTCAGGAAGCCAAAGAACCCAGAATGCTCGGGTTGTCGCCGGCGCAGGATAAATGAGCTCGGTTTGTTGAAGCGTGCAGACGATGAAACAACGCGCTCTGACCTCAGAGGCAATTTATGTCATTGATACCACGCTGCGGCAGGTAAATTCCTCATCGCGGCGCAGGTCGGGTGCGAGCATTATTAATTGTTTGCGTGTTTACGAGCTTTGGAGACTTATTGTTGAATCAGCGCTCCGCAATGCATCATAAGCCTTGTGTCGCATTGTTATCAACAGACACTTTATTTAAAACCAGGGGGAATTTAGAATGCATGGTTCTCCCCTCTAAATGTCCCTTGGGAAATATACAGGACTGCAATGTTCCTCCCACACGGTCTACAGTATCATGCCTCACATTTTTTTTTTGTTTTCACTTAGCGAACAGAGGTAGTCATCGCAGGAAGTCCCCCTGTATCTGTCAGAAACACTGTAGGGTTTAGCAAACACTTTCTCTGACAAGTGGGTATTGTGAGGAAAGATTATGCATGGAGGCGCTTCTGCTGTCAAGCATTGTGCAGCTGTTATCCTTTCATTTCGTTGACATACACAGGGAGGGTAGGCATTGCCCCTTTTTTTAATTATTGGCACTGTTATCACTAATATCACAATAGGTCAAATAAAACTTAGAAGTAACCTAAAACTAAAAAAAAACACCGTCATCTGTGCCGATGTGGCGTCTCCTTTCCTCTGTGCTTTTGTGCCCCGGCCTGGTCCCCCACATCCTTGGCTAATAAACAGGAAGATAACAGGAGAGCAGTGTGCTCAGGGTCAAGCTTTAAAAATGCATGTCCTTCCTCTGCGCACACAGACTGTAGCCAACGGGGGACAGGGCTTTCTGCCCCCTGTGTGGTGGAGAACAGCGAGCAGATTAAAAACTCCACACAGGATAATGATATGCATGACTATGGCCCGCGTGCACGCGGCTGGGGGGAGACCGGTGAGGAAGGTGAGCACGTTTCCTGAGTGGAGCCGGGATAAACAGAGACAAGGCCCCGTCCGTGGAGATGTGAGACTGCGTAGGCACGGGGGTGTGTTCTGGGTGGGAGGTCTTCTGCCAGCTACTTGTGTTTCCCTGTCTTTCGCCTGCCAAATAAATTGGCTGTGTGATGTCATCCCCTGCCAGTGAAAGGTCACAGGTTCTCTGGGACAACAGGCTTACAGTACTGCATTCTGTGTGGCCTGTTAAAAGGTATGATTTCAGCATCTTGGCTTTCATTTCCAGCAGGTTTTCATCTGCTATATTTTCATCACAACATGGAAGCGAAAGCGCAGGGGGCTTCAGCAGCGATCTAACCTGAGCAATGCTGTTGAGCTTTGATGCATTCAAAGGTCAACAGTGCTGTATTTATAACAGGCAATATTAACATTTCTTTTGTACTAATGCAATTTTATAATCATCATAAATGATGGGGAAATCTTAAAGAATGTTTTATTGTGGCATATCCTATACTCTTTCAAGCTTAATGCATTACTGTCGAATGATGTTTCATTTCACGGAAATATCATTCCTGCCATTTGCGCTTTTTGTGACTCCCATAGAGGGCTTCAAACCAGAAGTTAACTATAAACCCAAAAGAAGGAGAAGACTAATTATCGTATTTTTTTTTTTGTGGCGATATGTTGTGAAAAAAAGTTTTGATGAGCATATTTTAAATACCTTGAGTTATTTCATTTATTTAATTGATGAGCCTCCACCATTAACCATTTGGGAATACGAATGCATGCATTGTTGAATTAATTTTAAGGCACGCAGAAAAAAAATAGACAAG
This sequence comes from Colistium nudipinnis, assembly GCA_016785305.1. Lineage (NCBI taxonomy): Eukaryota > Metazoa > Chordata > Actinopteri > Pleuronectiformes > Rhombosoleidae > Colistium > Colistium nudipinnis. Next base: position 549,017 of record JAFBJU010000331.1, on the reverse strand, counting down.
GCACACTCAATAACCGAGGACATTAAACACAATCACGTGTCGCTTTGATTGGACTGTTCATTACCGCTTGATGTCACTGCTGCCACCGACTGTCCATCAGCGTGATCGAGATGGATACAATTGTTATGTCGGGATCTACGCTGTGTGTTCCAGCCGCTGCGGTGATTTGAAATGGAAAACAATTTAGTATCGATTTTTTTACCCCTATTGATTGCTTTCTTTTGTCTGCCCAGGGCGAGTCAGAACTGTTCTGATTGGCTACATGCTCTGTGTATATGTTAAATTAAAGCATTTGGGTCAGAGAATTCACCGCTCACTAATCCCCTCAGCCGGGGGTCAGAAACGACAATTTAGGTTGAGAATTTGACTCCATCCGAGCCCCTTTTACTCAAACCACAAATAATGAAAAACAGTAACAATATTATAAAAAACATGTTCAGTGTTACTGCAGGAGAAAATGGAGGCTACATGTGGTCATAGCAGAAACCCAGTTTTGGTTACTCTCATTGCAGTTCAGGCCAGAACAAGCAGGTGAGTACCAAAAAACAACAGGAAATAAGGAAAAGACATGAAACACAGGACAGGATGCGACAGACACGCACACGTCGGCATCCACTGCTATGCACACCACTAGGGAACAATCACAGTACAGCAGAGAGCGACACAATTGTGCGTTTCCCTGCTGAGGCAAAGATGCTGATCAACATGTCGGTAATGAAAATGATGACAGATTGCAGGCTTTAGAAGTTTTCCCTTAGGTGATGATATTTTGCATGACATACACAGTTAATCTGTCTCAGTGAAGCAATGCATCAGATACACTGCACCACACTGTCTACCATCACACCTACAGTTCAACACGGTGGTTTCAACTGAAACTATTGTAAAGTGGTGGTATTATCCCCATCAGCTGTTTTCCCAAATAGCAGACGCCACTCAGTCAACAGCAGGCACTCCGACATGCTGCCATCTTGGAATGTATACGATGCTGTATACACGTTGCGTTAATAATAGATGCACTACGCCGCAAAATCACTTTTCATTAAGTTCAGACAGCACACTGCACTCTGAACATACAATGCATTGTTATTGTGTTGTGTGTGGAAGACTTCTGGTATACATTATATATTACCAAGAAATATTTCATAAAAGAGCTGAATCTGTCCCATCGACCAGGGAAGGAAAGAAATTAGATCATATAAGAAAAAAAAGAAAAAAAGAATAAGAATTGAATTAGTCTGTGTACCGTACATCACTGAGCGGCGGGGCACATGCACGGTGCTTTTCCTGGTATCTCCTGTGTCTTCCAATAAAGCACATCCCCACCCACAAATTCCTCTGACAGCTGTCAGTATCTCTGCGTGCCTGTTGAAATTTTCTGGAAACACTGCACCCGAGGCGACGCTGGGGGGGAAACACGCATTAACTGGAACCCCTTGTTAAAGTCTCCGAGTCTCGGCTGATGGATGGCCCTCGGTATTTGTTTGTTGTGTGTTTGATCACATACCACCGTCTGGATCAGTGACACATGAGGGCATGGCTTAAGTTCTTCTGGTTGCATTTAGTAAGTCTACTCTCTGACGGTTTGATGAATGCTGATCAACATTCTACTTTTGTAATGTAATATTAACTTGTTCACTTAGTCGACTGTACACAGGGTTTAGTGTGTTTTTCATACTTCCCATATTGTCCTGTCCTGCAAGAGGTTTTACCTGTGCGACATTCATTTGTATCAGGCTCATGTGTGGCCTGATTTGCCACAGCAGTGTTGTCATACGTCCCAGTTCTCATTTCTCGGAGCCGATGTCGTATTCCAGGCCTAAGCTGTGGACAAATAGCAGCATTATTTATCTCATTAGTGATAAATACAAGCCATTGCACCGCTACATTTGCACGTAACACCGCTGATAATGGCGCCTCTGCATTGTTAAGTCTTTTTCTTCTCCCAGCCTTATTGCTGTGGCAGGAGCCATTTCTGTGCGGGAACAACAGGCCGCGATTTTTATCTCTGGGCCATTTGGATTTTCGCTCATTTTTTTCCAAACCTCATTTCATCTGCGCTGAATGGTGCTATCTTTAGCTCCAGGCTACGGGCTGTGTGACTGCCTTCCAGAGAGGCCCCGCAGCAGCTACATGTATGCAGAATAACAATCGCGTGTTGCTTTGATTGGACTGTTCATTACCGCTTGATGTCACTGCTGCCGCCGACTGTCCATCAACATTATCGAGATGGATACAATTGTTATGTCGGGATCTACGCTGTGTGTTCCAGCCGCTGCGGTGATTTGAAATGGAAAACAATTTAGTATTGATTTTTTTACCCTTATTGATTGCTCTCTTTTGTGTGCCCAGGGCGAGTCAGAACTGTTCTGATTGGCTACATGCTCTGTGTATATGTTAAATTAAAGCATTTGGGTCAGATAATTCACCGCTCACTAATCCTCTCAGCTGGGGGTCAGATTGAAACAATAATTTAGTAATCCATCCGAGCCACTTTTACTCAGACCACAAATAATGAAAAAAAACTAATTATAATATACCGGTATATCTTTTTTTCAATGTTATCCAATTATATTTTATTGCAGGAGAAAATGGAGGCTACATGTAGTCATAGCAGAAACCCAGTTTTGGTTACTCTCATTGCAGTTCAGGCCAGAACAAGCCTCGAGCTACCAGGAAATGTCCCGCTGCTCCAGACGAGATGTTGACCTCTGCAATGTTAGGTAGGCACGATGTGATATTCAGCATGCCGGTGACTCTCATGTTGTATTAGGGATCCTGGTGATACTGGAACTTCTTCATCCGCGCATAAACACTGAGCTGGATCATATATTTCTGTAATCTAGCCAGAAAAGTATGCATTCCTTCTGGTTGAGACTAAAGTTTCACAAACACAAATTTCAACAAAAAAATCTGTATCCATTCCATAGATACATTCCATTCTATAACAGAGCAATTAAACCATAACAGAAGCAAACACAGCACCAGTCAAACTTCAGACAATTTATTTATTTTGTAGAATTTTTGTTGGTTTGTGATGCATCAGGTTCTGCACCGCAGCCAAGTATACAAATGATTTAATACAAACAAATTCCGAGGCCAAACTATTTCAGGCAAACTAAGGTGATTTGAAAAAAGCTTCAGTCTCTCTCTCTTTTCTTCCTTCTCTCATGTTGACTTTCCTGCTCTTACACACTCCACTCGGTACTTTATCTCTGTCCCAGCTTCTCTCTCCCTCCATGTCTCAGTTTCCAAAGGCTAATGCACTGAAGCAGATAATTACACACACCCCAATTCCGCTTCCACACTGGCTTCTCAAACTGCATCCCTTTCCTCCATGTGTGCACAACAAACTCTCATTGATGCAGTGGTAAAAAAGACAAAATCACATGTTCAGCGTACGGTGATAAATGAGGACAAATATGTGGCAAACAAGCTGTCGTTGTGACATTGCTGTGGGCATTTCATCCCCTTCCCTCAATAGATATCTGGGTGGTTGTTGTTTTTTTGTTGTGTTTTTGTTTTTGTGCCTATTGAATCACACTGTTGCCATCACGGTTGTGATGTGAGTTCAGACATCATTTAAACTCAGTGCATTGTAACAAAAGCGTGTAAAGTTGTTTCTGAGGTAGTTAGTGAAATGATACGATTTCCCCTGAACGCTTCCATTTTCATGTGAATCAAAACATCTGCATGTCCTGACAAAGTGCTCTCAACTGCCATTCCTCATCGTGTCTCCTCATGTGTACTGAAGCATAAAAAAGATGACATGGTCTTCCCTTCTCATTTCCCTCCCGGTTTCCCCCGTTTATTATTTGCCAAATTTAGCACTCAGCCCTGTGCCAAATGAATCTTTTGTTTGTTGGAAATAAAATAAATAAATATTATTATTTTTATTTTTTTTGGGGGGGGGGGAAGAACTGCTATTTCAGTTGACCTTTCTCCCACGAGGAAGGAGTGTGTCCTTTGTGTGACAAATAATGAATGCGACTGTGTGTCCAGAATTAATGTGACAAAGTGCTACAGGTACTTACACGTGTGCATGTGCGTGCATGTAAGTGTCATAATCATTTTGTAAGCCTTATACTCGAATGGAGATGAGTCACAGGTGTGGGCAGAGCCCGAGGATGTCTTTCTCCTACTAAGAAAAATGAATTAGTTGAGGAGTGTAATGATCTCTTTTTGATTTAACTGCTATTGTATATAAAATAAACCCCTTCGTCCCTTTGGGGATGGTGGTGTGTCTTCCTCACAGTTTGAGGATCCACACTTCTTCCCTAGCTCCTCTTATTCCTTTCTGCTGTTGCTGTCGCACAATGTTGCCACCACTATTACCGCTGCTCTATTATACTGCTGTTTTTGTGGAGCATTATTATTCATCTTCCTCCTCCTCCTCGTCCTCCCCCCTGTTATCGGGTTTTTTAAAGGGGATAACACACAAATTCACAACATTTTGGCTGTTCTTTTATTAACTTGTTCTGTCAATAACACACACAACTACCAGCTACAGCACACCACTTGCACAGACGCACACCTCCCACCACCCAGCTGCAGTGGCTGAACACCCCCAACACTACTGCGAGTGAAAGTGAACAGAGAGCTGCGAGCAAACAAACACATCCACCCTCTTCCACCACTGAGGCAAATGTATTCAACCGTTTACAACCAAAGAGAAAACGACGGCAACTTTACTATCATGATTCACAGAACATCTTGGTGTAAAGTGTTTTAATATAGTTATTAGTTATTACCTTACAATTACAATTAAAAGATTGGGACCCTCCGTTGAATTGGCTAATGTGTTTCTAACAATGTGGTCGTAGTTGACAGTGGGAAGCCCTGTCATGTTTCAAGATTGCCAATGCCCCACTACACAAGGCAAGGTCCATTAAAACAGGTTATTAGTTAAAGTGAGGACTGAAATTAGATGCATTGCTTGCAGGTGAGTTGATGAGACGATAACGAGCAGATGTGTGCAGGCCAACAGCAACTTCGGGGAGGAGCTGAGAGCTAAGAGCGGCCCAAGTCAGACAGGGCGGGAACAGACAACTGGGAGGGGCGACAGTCATTAGAAAGCATAACTTATTTATGGGGAGCTGATAGGGAGCTGATAAAAAAAAAAAAAATGTATATGTCATTTCTATCTATGTCACATGTGTATACGAGGCAAATGTTTTATGCTGAGCAATCAGACAAAAGAAGTTACAGCTGTCAGAAAGGAACATGTCAACCCATGCAATTGTTTGTAGCATAGAGCTGCATTAATGTCACCGTGCAACAGGGAGAAGATAAATCAGACAATGCTCGTTAAAGTGACCAAATTATTGTTGGTTTAACCCTGTTTTTGGAATTCTCAGGAATGGAAAATATGAGCAGTTTCGTCTTTTGCTTTTGAGGCTGAATGGGATCAGATCCCTGCAGCCAGTCGGCAGACACTAAAACCAGGCAGAAGGTGTTAAAAGCAGGCCTCGCCTTGAACACAAGCATGTGAGGTGGTCGGTATGGGCATACATTTGGTCACCTAGCGTGTGATTAAATATTTGTGTATATTTACAGGGGCGTGTGGGTGCGACGGTGTCTTTGTGCCGCCCCGGATCACAGCAGGTGAAGAGCGATACACAGAGCGGCGCGGCGTTCGAGCCGGCCATCCGTGCAAGGTGACTTCCGAGAGGTGTGCGGCTCGATATCATCACCAGATAACCATCTCGGACTTTACTGCTCTGCTGCGGCCGCTGAATGGCACCTCACACACACCTGCCCACAACCTTGGGAGAAAAAAAGATGACTGGACCGGTTTAAAGGTCTGTGGCTCACGTTGCTGTGATCCCTGCAATCCGGCTGGTGGAGTGCAGATGAGGAACTGACTATAGACGGTAGGACTGAGAGGAGCGGTGAGGAAGGATGAGGTCAGGATCAATAATCAATGTTTACAATTATCATAACCAATAGATCCTCCCCTCCCCTTTGTTTAACTCCTCTATAGACAAAGCAAATAAAAAGTGATTTTTTAGAAATAAACATCTACTTCTGCGCCTGCTCTGCATAAGACAGGAGTGAGCCCACCCACAGTCAGTGGCAGCCTTTACTTTATGCTGCTGAAGAGTTCCCCTGTGCAGAGGAACAGGTGTTGACATTAGCAGTAGAACTACTCACTATAGTTAGTGTGCAATCAAAGAAAAGAAAAACACATGAAGAAGAGAGCACCGCCCACCGCTGACAACTGAGCTGTTCTGGGAAATGCAGCGCAAAAACTGCATCAGATGATTTCACCTTGCTTAGGTTTTTTCAAATCATTAAAGCTTATTGCCGGGGCTTAATTGTTTCTAGCAGCTACCTAAGAATTTGAAACATTCAATGTGTCAAAAATAAATGTCCATGACTAAATATGGCACTATTTAGTCATGGACACTATGAAAAGAAACCATAATTATGTGGAGCATAAGTGGAGTGTGGCCCCCGTGTGGCCAATACATTTTTGATACAACTTAAAGCTAAACTTAACATTTCGGTGTTTTAATAAATGTCCGGAGGATGTATACCTGCATTCCACCCAGTGCATACTGGGAAACCTTTCTCTTAGTGCATGAATACAGGTGAGAGAAACCCAATTCATAAATGAGTCCCGAAGCTCACTAGCCTGCCTAGACAAGTTGTTGCTCCAGTGTTTGTGATTCAGTTTTGCCCCGTACCTTGTTGTATGGGCGATCATGACAAAAGGCAAATGAGATATATGATGAAAAGCGCCAGTTAACAATTTCCACAAAACAGGAGAAATGTGGCCTTAGCTGAAAGAGCTGCGTTAATGGCACACAGAGACGCGCTACGTACAGGTGTTCTGCATGTATTTTCAGCTGCGGTGGGTGGTTAGATGGCAGTGAATATCAAACCGAGGCAGAGTGGCATCACACGCCACGTGTGCTTCAGTGCGTGGGTTCAAGGGCAGAAGACTTGCACATCATTTGTGCATGGCTGGGAGACATCTTCAAGCAGTAAAGTTCATCAGGCAGGTCGCCAGCTTTTATTTGAAATGGAAATTGCGCCGCACGCACTTGTTTTACATCCCATTGTATGTCCCATAGCGATAATGTTAATTAGCTCCCTCTTTTTCTTTTTAGGCCACTTGGAACTTGGAAGTTGCCTATGTCTGCAGGAGTCTGTGTTTGGTGGTGTTATTGATGGGAGCGGCTTGGTCTCGCCCCCGCCCCCCCACACACTCATTTATATAAGCGTGTACCTTATTTATTATTTAGCTTTAGTCAAAGTGAATAATAATTAGCCATGACCCTGTTTGATGTTGCAACTGGGGCCTGTTAAATTGATGCTTTGGAATAACTCTGGGACCAAAATGAACTCGGACCAAACCTGTTCATTTATTCATGTGAGGCCGATAGGCAGTGCACTTACACAAAACTTTCTCTCTGCACAGTTAAGTGTATTTGCGTGCACGTTTGAATGCGAATGTGTGATCTGACGCTGGGGGAGGAAAGGAAGAGATAAAGATTTTGAGATACCATCAGAATTATGCTCAGTACATGATCTAAACTTGTTTTTTTTTTTGTTTTTCACTCACACAAGATGATTAACAATGCCTTGAGGTCTATCAGATACTGTTAAACAACCCAGAACTGAAAATGAGGCTGATGATACTGTTGAGGGCTATTTACAGGAGCCTGTAAATAGCTTCGGATTATGTGTCTCATTACTCTCCCATAACACATGTGCAGTTTCTTTCACCAGCAACTACAAAACTACAAAAATCGTTGCAAAAGGATAAATATTAAAATCCTTTCCTCCTTCGAGACAATTCGAAGAACCAGTTGATGGCGCGTGATCTCACGTATGGCTTTTGCGTCGCTTGAGGTATGCATTTGCCATAGATTAATTGTTTGCCGGAAAAACACACACACAAGGGTAGGGAAGGTTATGAAAAAGGCAATCAACAGTGTCAAATGAATATACACAGGCAGCGCTCCAGGGGGATAATACATATTTATTCAAAATTATTCATGTTTATGAGCCACTAAGAATCTCGTGACTCGCAGAGTGGAAGAAGACACACGCTGTTTATGCATTTTAATATTCCACTTTGGATAGACAATCTTAGACGGTTCAAGTATTAGCTGCCTGCCAGTGTTTAAATATTGGCAGAACTATTTAGACCGCAGGGGACTTAGAGACGGAGCACTTTGTAAGGACTGGCATTAATTGGATACTATTATCAAACTCTGCACAGTCCACACACAACTTAGGACAGATAAGTAGATTGTAATAAAAAGTGCAAACTGTCCAGTGCAGAGGTGAGTTTGCCGCCCAGGTCTGAGTCAACAGCAGTTCGATGCATTACCCATACATCCTTATCACCACTCTCTCTCTCTCTCCTTACCATATCGCAAGAAAAGGATCGTTTTGTTGGATGATTCTTAGCGGTCCCAGATTATGCTCTAGGCTCGATGCAACACTACCTGCTTTAATACAACTAAATCTACGACCCAACTGTCGGTGGGTTAGTAAGTTTTGACAAGGAAGAAGACTGTTTTCCATGCTCTAAAAGAAGACCCATGGGGAATCAGACCAAACATGAAATATCAAAACAACACAAAAAAGCAGTCACATGACCTCGGACGAATAGAACATTTTGTCCCCATGAATGAAGTTACAGGCCTTATTGGCAGCAGATGAAGGCAGGTGCACTGAGACCACAGCACAGCTGTCCACACACATTGAACATAAATGATGACGGGACATTAAATTTTAATTAGAGATTGTGACTTTCTTTTCGCATTCGTTGTAAGATTAGAATTGCTAATGGCTTTTCATCGGCTTCTCGCGACCTCCTGAGCTCCCCTGAACACTGTTACACAGCGAGGACCTACGGGAGGACTCTCATTAACCCGCATGCGCTGACCGTAAATCCAGCTCTAGATTGTGAAGGTGACTGGATGCCTGCTCCCACGTGAATGCCCGATGTTCGTTTCGCTTTGTGAAATGCTACATCCTCCATTGACACTGAAACGTTTGCACGGCCTTTAAATTCTCTGTTATAAATTTGTCCCTGCCTACTTCCTTCTAGTTTGTCCTCTTGACTCCCTGCTGTGACACATTTCCTATTTATACAATATATTGTTAATGGGTATGGGCCTAAGCGCCTTAGGCCTTAATACATGAGCTTAGCAATAATTCCTTATATTTTATTGATGCTATTTTACATCTAGCAGCAGGTGTGAATAATTGACTGATTCCTTAACTTTACTTTCAGCATTTATTCTAATCCCAGGAATGAAAACACAGGGTGCTTCCATGTATGTAGTGAATGGCGATTCAATTGAAAAGACACCCGCCTCACATGGGTAAACAGCTCCACCATGCCTCGCTGCATAAACTGCATCATGTCATGCTTTTCATACTAATGAGACACAATTAGTCCTGAGATACACTGAGCCACTCCTCCATGTGTCAAACACAACATTCTCTGTTTAATGTAGACTCATTTGTTATGCACCTGGGGCTTATTACTGGATGGATGGCTCCAGTCATGATTGTTGACTCAGCACCCCGGTATGAGAATTTAATTGCAAAACACTGTCGGAACCATGTGTCAGTCCGACCACGCCATTTTCCACCGTGTACTATCCATGATGTTACATCACATCTATTACGTGTGGTTTTAAAAGTGACACCCGACTCAGTCAAGGGGTTCATGGGATTTGTCTTGACAGGCATACAGAAGTTGTCATCTTAGTTTTTCAAACCTAAAGTGGAGGCATGAATTGCAATGCTTCATTTGCTGTCCAATTCCAATGGTTTTGTATTCCTTTGAATCATAAAACATGTTGTGGCAACATATGTTTGGGGTCATTACCCTAAACATATGGAAACTCCACCAGGGATTTACCTTAGATTAAAAACAAATGCTCTGTAGAGAATAAACCAAAAAACTTCGCTCGTACATTTTGACTTTTGTATGTATTTCATATTTTCTTTATTTTTAGAATTTTCCATCCAACTGGGGAACCTATTGGTCGCTCTTGTCAGCCTCTGGGAAACACTTGCAATAGCATAAAACTAAAAAACGCACCATTGTATTTTGAGGGACATAGCACATAAACAATTGTGCTCATAATGCCAGATTTAATCATACAGGCACATTTTCTTGTGCAGTCCATACGTGACTACATGGTTGACAGAAATTGTACAACATCAAAAGCTACAAAAATAATACGGTTTTCGTATCTTAAAAATGGATAGATAAATAAAACCCAGTAAACATAATTACTTGGTCTTAGTAGAGTAAATAAAGCAGGATGAATAGATATTTGTTTTGGCAAGTTGGCAAAGGCAGAACAAACGGTAAACACAAAATTGGCATAATATAACCTTAAAGGACAATATTAGTATTCATTTGGAGTCCTGCTTGTGTCCAGCTGATGAGTATGCCCTCTTTTCGCTCTCCTCTCTTTTTTTCTCCTTGGAGGGCTGCTTCTAGTTGTCAACTGTTAAAGAGCTTTGTTTGCTGAGAGCAGCTGCTTGCTGCCACTGAAAATGACAACTATGGAAACCAAAGCAATGAGCTGAGACTTTCCATGAAGGTGGGGGGGCTGCAGAGATGGGTCTTTGACCACGTTCACACTGCAAAGTCATCGGATTCATTCCATCTATGATCTATAATGCTGCTTATTGTGTGAGGGTTGCGGGGGAAGCTGGAGCCCATCCCAAATGACATTGGGAGAGAAGCAGGACTTACATGCAGAGACAAACAACCAATTCATGCTCATATTCATACCTACAGGCAATTTAGAGTCTCCAATTTAGCTAACCCTACTGTGTATGTAATTGGACTGTGGGAAGAACGTGTAGAACAGTAGAACACAAAGAATGACCGCACAGATCCCCGTTCAAACCACGATTCAAACCAGGAACATCCGTGCTGTCGTGATCATGAGAACTGTGCCAAACGTGATCAGCGTGTGGTACAGTGTGTGCCGCCGCGACACAGTCACAGCTCCGAACGGCATGCTCACTGGTGACTAACCTGATCCCATCTGACAGCTTTCACATAATCTCCGCATCATCCCCGACCCGATGAAAAAAATGTAAAAGCGGACACCGGGAATGAATAAAAAATAAGTCTTCATTGCTGATGTGTTACTCTGGAAATTATAGTTTCAATTTAACTGTAACATTAAACTGCCCTTGTGGTTTGAAGGGAACAGATTTGATTAATGACATTATCCAGTTTTTTATAGCATTGTTATTTATATGTTTGTTGTCTTTTTATTGGAATGATGAATGTTCCAATTTCAAAGAGAACATATTAGTAATTCCCATTTTAATTTGGCCTATCTATGTTGTCAGGGGATGGTTGGAGTTCAGGGGCCTCATGCAGGGCCTGGACTGCCTCGTTTTCACATAATTGGTTTTCGTTGCAGTGACATTCTTAAAAATGAAACAGCCTCCCTTTTCTGATATTAAGGAAACCCAACAAATCATCCATCGTAAACAACCATAGAGGTTAGTCCCTTTGTCCTGACCCATAGTAGTTTCTTCAATTCCTCACGGTGCATGCATCAGATAAACTGTTTAAAATCCCTCTTGAAAAAGAATGGACTAACCCATTAATGAGGTTCAGGCACAAAAACAACTTGATTAGCTGACGCTTTCGCAGTTGTCGTAATGAGTTGCTAGCACCAATAACCTATGGTGCTGTTTAATATGGAAGTTTTAGTAGTTCAACGTTTCAGGGCGAGAATGATGTCACCATGCTGAGGTTGCATTACAATCACGAATGAGTAAAATACAGGGCCCTTAATTAATTGCTGCAAGAAAAGCCGAAACAATTTTTAGCAAGTGAAAAGTTGCTTATATTACGAGGTCAGCGATGACCGCAGCTGAACTATAAACTGAGCCACTACCAATCGTACACATGACCACTGGAAATCAGGCCTCAGAGACATTTCATTTGTTAGAGTGCTGATGTAGGACGAGTAGGCAGAAGACGTAACAAGAAAATCTGACTTCGAAGAATATACAATAATAAATTGTTTTTAAACGATAATAGGTTGGAAAAAGCTTAGGGTGAAATTCTCGTGAGCAGCACTAACGATCGCTATGACCTGGTACGTGACTGTGGTGATGAAGTTGTGATGACTGTTATGTCTGACCACATACTCTCCGTGACTTAGTGTGACGCATGATACAAAACAATCACTCAGAGTGGCTGATGGTTGAAATGGGGAAGGAAGAAAGACCGCTGCAAAAGAACGCTGCCCCCTCAAAAATCACCCTTCTCCCTTCACAAAAACTGCAGTAATAAGCGCAAGTTCATGAGAATGTGCTGCGATTCCCGTGATCGAGAGGCGGAGAGCAGAATCGCGATGATTAGAGAGTGCGATGATCAATAAATGGGAGATGAAAGAGCGAGGGATGACACACATGGATAAGTTATGGCGCACTCACGGAATCGGGGTTTCAATGGGAATGCTGCTCAGTTGTCTGAAAGGGTGCGATCATGCAAGGCTGAACTGCATTGTGGTTGTGTCGCTTTGCGCCTGACTTGTGCTGTATGTGGAAAATAGTCAGAAAAGCTCTACTTTTCAAACACAACGCAGCCGTCAGCCAATCACATCGCTGTTTGAAAATAATCAGCCAAGGCACGAGCCAAATACAAAGCTAACGCAAGGACTTGCATGACATCTTTTCAAAATGAACCTAAAAGGTAGGAGAGGCATCTTGTCAACCTTGAGACTCTCCAGGGAGCCCATATACTCTGCACAAACAACAGTCGGAGCCTTACAGCCTGCAACCTGCTGCTGAAAAGATGGATCTTGATGGAACAGTACACTCATTTTCTTGATAGAGAATATATATAGATACATATCTATATACCAAGATTGTTTCGAGAAGACAATTGGGCCGTATCTTAATGGTCCAAAGGTTCACCGACTCAACCTGAGTGGGCAGCCCCACCTGGATTGAGTTTTTCATCATTCCTCAATAACCCTCAGACCTTGCACCTTTTCATAACTCATAAGTTTACCAAGTCGGTGCACAAAAGATTCTGAGGAAATTGTAATTGGGTACTTTTATTAATGCTCTTAGCCACCAATTTGACAGCATAGTTTGGCTGTGATAGAAGTGTGACTCTTGTGACTCTTTTTCCTGGGAGTGCAGTTTTTGTTTTTGCCATGTTCTTTGAGGTAATTAAATTTCTTTCTACAAACCCTTTATCAACTGCTCGAGTATTTGCGGTTTATCTGTCACTCTAATGAGGCAGTTTTTTCTTCTTCCCCTCCCTTGGGGTGTATGGAAGAATTTAAATATACCAAATGAAAACAAGGCGGTGCAAAATTAATTTGAAGTGATTTGAAAGTCTAGAGCAGGAAAGCGAGAAATGGGAGTAGAATCATTCAGTGGGAAGAAACATGACTGAGCCCTCTGGCAAATCCTTGAAACAGCTGTCTCTCTGTACAGGCTTTAAGTTTCCCCCAGCAGTGCTATAAATGGTTCACTTTGAATACTTATATCACATGTCCCTTAGTGGATCAGTGGTCATGGGGAGACTGCGGGGATGCATATGAACTTTATAGCCCACTGTTCACCCATTTGCATTCCCCCTTCAGTCTTTTTGAAATCATTATCATTTAGATTAATAATTCTTGCTCGGCATGCCTCGCACATAGGCTTTTTCATGAAAGTGTTTGGTAATATGCACAGATCACATATTAGCGCTCGACAGGCGAGGCAGTGAGAGATCAGACAGGTATCAGAGGTGTCCTTCTCTCAGTAATTCTCCTCTTGTTATAGAGTCTCTCTGATCTCCCAAAGCACCGCTGCATGGAAAGGTGCTGTGCAAAAATAGGTTGTATTCATTAAAAGAAGATAAAAGACATCAGAGCCCTCTTGATGATGGTGTAGACAGCTGGTACGTCAGTGAAAAGGTCAGTTATCCGATTTCATCACCGTCATCATTATCCCAACTGCTGCAGTCCACCATAGTACCGATGTAATCCCGGAGCACTGAGATGTGTCCCAAATGTGCTCCTCTCCATCGCTGCTGTGTAAACTTACCCTTTAGATCACATTGTCCTATACGTTTGTTGATCAATGCCAATGATTGAAAACCAATCACATGGAAAGGTTCTGAGATTTGTGTCACTGATATGTGCAGGAGATGACTCCATCACTGATTTTACTACTCGGATTATATACAGTATATTACCTATTTTAATTTAAACCATGCAATTTTCCAAACCTTTTTTTTCCACTGATCCATTTTACACATTGGACATAAACCGAGCCAAGTTCAAAAACATGTTGAAAGCCACAACTTTTAAAAAGACAGACTTGATTAAGAAGACACATATACATTAATAAAAGCGTAGTATAAATACAGTCACAAAAATGCAACAACAGAATCAGAAACATATTTATTTCCAAGTAATTATTAATAGTAATCATTGCAAATCATTTGTGGTATGGTGGTGCAAAGAAAAAGAAGCAGTGACATTAAATAATGATATAAAAGAAGTTATACGTGAATAGATAACTAATAAGTGTTATAAACAAAACAAGGTGAGTCATATTTGTGTGATCACAATTAAAATGTTAAAGAAAAGAGATGGGTATCAAACTATTAAACTAGCAGGAATCACCTTTTGATTTCACCGGGGAGCGTGGAATGGAGAGCAGTGATTGGTCAGGTGCGCTGGGGACTCTGGGAGTGGAATAGGGGATAAGCGGTTCAGAGACGAAACCTGGTGCCAGTCCATGCGGTGCTTTAAAAGCAAAATTAAATATCTGAAAATCAATTCTGCACTCCACTGGTAACCAGTGAAGAGAGGCCTGTACAGGAGAGATATGGTCTCTTTGCTTGGTACCAGTGTCTCGGTGTCTCGCTGCTATTTCTTCAACCAGCTGTAGGTGGGATAAGGCTGACTGACTGTTGCTACATACGGACGACTGCAATAATCAAGATGAGAAGAAATAAAATATAGTTTTCACATATACTGTGAAACCGCTGTAAATTTAGGTCGCAAGATGAGAGTATTTAGGATATATACATGTCCAATAAGCAATAATTCATTTATCCCGATTTTTGTCTTCAGAATCGTGTTAATTGTATTTTTTAATTAAATGATTTAGTATCAACATGAATGAGGGCAGCAAAAGTAATTTTCTTAAATTGTGTCCTTACAGGGAACTCTGCTGTTCATAGGCGATCTGTAATTTGACTTTATCTTAATTAAATCAATAGTATTACCATCATTATGTCTGGTTTGTAATTGTGTAATGTATCCACTGTTTTTATTTCTTTCTCTCATTTAGTCGACCTTGAGTCTGAAATCCCTGCGTGTCAATCATTATTTATTAACAGCTGTGCGCTCTCTCAAGAGATGTATAGATGTCTATACATCCTTTGTCGGCATCCTTGTTCTCTCCCGTCTCTCTGTGCAAGTGCATATGGTCTGCAGTTCTCTGCCAGACAGTGAGAATGATCAGAATCTCCTGAATTTCAGAAACTTCTTCTGTGCGAGGCGTTGAATTTATTTTTTCTGAAATTACCGCCTCCAGAATTTTGTTGAGCCGTCTCTGGAAAGCTTGAAGATGTCACTCAAATCGAGAGACTGTCGGCTCATCTCCTGGCTTTCAGCCCACTGGGTTCTGTTGTCAAATATTTATTTTTTTCACATAATACTGGAAAAGTATTTTTAAGGCGACTCACTTTGTCACGCATATTGGCCTTTAACTCCAGCTGGCATTTGAATAGTCTGTTAATAGAGTTACCCGTTTTGAGATCAGAATGAACTGTCTTTGGCTGGTGTTGTTGTGCTCTTTTTTTGGTGCGTGTGTGCATGTTGTTGGTCACAATTTACATTAACCTTATCAAAAAAGAAACCTAAACATTTTTATCGAACGTCTTTTAACTGCAATTCAATTATTTGGAAAATAATGTGGATTATTATACAATCAGAAAAACTTGCCATGAACAACATTTGAGGTGTAATAAAATGGAGGAAATAAGAGGAATGAAGAAGGTAAACTGGTTTCAGAATAGATTGTAGATGGATTAAGAGTCAGATTGGTTATCACCATTAAGAAACTGGGGAAACAAATGTATTTAGATAATCTCCAAATCTCAATATTCACTTCACACCAAGAACCAGAAACTGACAGCTTTGATATATTGTGAATATATATATTAGTGAATTTTGAACAAAAGGTCTGTTACTCTAAGTGAAAAATACGACACAAGTATTATGTTTTTTGAAGAAGTTGGACTGAAGCAGGCTGAGAGCAGAACATGTGGCTTCACTTTCTGACAGAGAGTCAGCGAGTGAGGAAGGGCCCTATATAAAAGGTAAGAAGGCTGACGAGGTTGATGAGAACCAGCTGTGGAAAAGTGGAAACACAGGTGAGGAGAATTAGGTGATTGCTGGGCAGGGAGAGTTAGTGGAAACGCAAATGAACAATATAAACAAAAACTGTCCTAAGCAGATGGTCCTTTGATTGGAGAAACCCCCTTTCATTCCAATGAACGCAGGTTTTGTAGTTTATTTTGACTCCATCCCCTTAACACTGTCCAGCTGCCGTTACTACAATATTCCATGGCTGATAATTGGTTGGTTTGAAAAACGCCTGAATACGTCAGAATTGAATCCAATGAGATAGACTTAACATAACTTCAGCGTACTGTATGTAGTCGATTTGACAGTACCACAGCTCATGGCTCCCCAGGAAGAGAGGGCAGGTATGCAAACCTGGACCCAGCCAGTGAACCACAAACACACCACAGAAGGCAGTACAAGGTGAGATCCTGCACAGTCTGCCTGAAGTTTGACCCTGGCCATGTCCGGGTCATTCAGGTCACCTGTCAATCAACACCAATCACCCTCCACACACGGTACTCCCCTTGCTACCTACAACAATCTGCTTCAAGTACTGTTTTTTTTCTTTCTTGTTTCTACAAAGTCCTCTTAGTGCTTCATCTTCTCTTTTTCTTTCAGAGCATTAACAGCTTTTCATCAGCCTGTCGTCAACGTGTCAAGCAGCTTTGTGTTTGTTTTCATCAATATCGCGTTCACTTCACGCCCAAAACAAGACACTGAAACTCACTAATTACTTTGGTGCCTTGTCATATTTTTGTTTATGTGCTCCTTTGGGCCCGTATTAATTGGCACTTTGAGATTTAAAAGCTTTTAAAAAACACTTTGAAGTAAAAAATCATTAGATGAAAGTGAAAATATGGCAGATGTATCAAGTGCAAAATTTGGTTCAGTGATAAAGTAGCATCTAGCTATCTATCTATCTATATACCTCACATTCTGCAGCCACCATCTTCATTGTACTATACAATTTGTCAAACCTGTGTAGATTAATTATTCTTTTGATATTCAACCCTCTGATTACTCCTGAATGCCCTTCATCCAAACTCAATGGTCAATGCCCAAATCTCGAGGAAAAGGTGAAAACAAAAAATATATATATAATAATAATATCTGCTCCAGGAGTGCCCAGACCTGTGGCTGTGAAAGATTAGGTAAATGTGGCAAGACATTACACTTTACCAAACCAAACAGAAGAACTGAGAGCTTGTAAAATCTGATCAGAGCTCAATTCACAGTCTGAGCTGTTGATTCTCAGCAATACTCCCAAACGTAGGTCAATCCTAAAACATTTCCTTGAATTTGGTCCCATCAGATACAGAGCTTGTAAACAAACAAAGCACTGACATAATATCACCCCAAAAAGTTGTTCCAGCAAGTTTCCAGGCAAGCATAAGCCAAGTTATACAGCTAACAGATACAAACGCCACATGCTAACACTTTCCCCTCCAAAAAGAGTCTGACATACATCTACTCATTGTATTAGTAACATAATGTATGCTGGGAAAAAATAAATAAACGAAATTAGTTTCTGAATGAACATGCACAAAACAACCTGTTTGCTTGCGAAACAGAAAACATCCAATAACAGTGTCTTACATATGATGATCTGTCGGCTGTCTGTCCTCCACCACGGAGTCATGTTTACAGTGACCCATTCAGACACACAAACACACACACACAAACACATCAGCTCAAACCTTCCTATGCCTCTCGGTTAGGAGATTTTCTGGATTGTGCTTATTTCATGGATTAGTTACAGGAGGTGCTTTTAAAATTGTATCTGAGTGAGGGAGGGAACCTCTGTATAACCTTGACGCTCCGACACTGTCTGCCAGACTTAGGCTCATCTTTTCGGTAATAAAGCCAGGCACAAAAGAAAATCCTTGCTCCTGCCCTGTACACTGTGAATCCTGTGCTTCTTTTCTTTGTACACACACACAGTCTTTTTGGCTGTGCTGCTCAGTGAAACATCTTGTTTCGTGGAAGCTCTGAGAAGGCACAGAAAATGCCGTGCATAATGAGGTAATTATAATCCACTTATTTTAATGGAATAAAGAAAAGAAGAACCAGCAGATGTAAAGAATAAATAAAAAAAACATGAGTAAACAGACAATTTAATGAAATATTTCTACCAATGAGAACATAGAGAGAGATCATTTTTACGTTAATTAATTTTGTGGCACTTATGATTCATTTCAAAAATTCGGCACATTCACTAGTTTGCTATCAAACTTATACCATATACACAGCATTGCAATGGCAGTAGGTAATGTTCTCATTTGGTGGGCTCATAAAAAAACCCACTAATACTTCTACATGCTTTCAACCTTTAATTTCTGACAAAATAATACAAAAATGGATCAAGTAGAGTTATTAAGTCCTCTGAGACACGTTTGTTAATGAAAGTTTCCCACTAATAAAGCAGAGCAAGCACCCAGTTGTTCTTGTACACCATTGTTTGTATAATCATGGCATTTCATTTTTCAACGAATGGTACTGTTTGCCAGACTTTTAAGTCAGCATATTCTGTACAAATTGGTCTCCACTGGCAGGACATAAACTATCAATAAGTGCCATTTGCCAGAAAGAGAATATATATTTATGATAATTAACTGTAATTTTACCCTTCTCCATGAAATGTGGGCCCTGTGATTTGGGAACACTGTCCGAGCTGTCCTTCTCCATTCATCATGAACGGTTTATTTTTCATGAACCAAAGTCAAAAATCAAAATTGCTATGGATTATCATAGGCTCATTTAAGGGTATGCATTCATCGTCATTATTCATGCACTAGGCAGGTAGCCTCACTGCAACAGGTTGTAATTAAATATCTGGCTACCTTGGCTTAAGTATAAAAACTAAGGAAGCTGACACTGAGCTTCATGAGGGAAAAATGTTCTTATTCGTACCCTACACTTTCTAACTTGGCTCACAACTTGGCTTCAGGATTTTTTCTACATTATATCTTTCATTCAAAAAAAGTAAAAATAGCATCTTTCAAACTGACGGTGTGGCTAAATAAATCAGCTTTTTCATGCATAGTAATGTAATTTACCAAAGGCAGCCTTTCCTCACCTCGTTTACATCTTGGGAATCCAACACATAGTTTTGAATATGCATCAGAAGGCTACTTTGTTGTTGGGATCTGGTAACATCAAATATAGATGTCCCCTACCTTTAAAGAACAAGTATAAGCCTCAGGGCATTCTGTTAAAAGTCTCACTTCAAAGTTGGCCGGCCCTTTTTTATGGGAAAACAGCCTCTTAAACTCCTCCTGTCCATGAGGACTTCTCATCAATTCACTTTCATGACCTGGCAAATGCAAACGTGAAATACATCAAGGGGAATTAGATGATGGTGCTGATGCTGTTTGTTAATGAGCTATCACTTCTATCGCGTATAGCTACCACGTTTCTTTTTGGTGAACTCTCTTTGTTAACTCTTTAATACCAAAGAAAAACAACTCCTAGGACCTTTTGAATTTTAAGTAAAAACGCATGCAAATACTGTCACGGTTGGATGCGAATAAAAAACAACAACAAAGTAGGCACCATATTTATCATCATGTCACATCTAATGGATTAATTATGTGGCTGAATAATTGAGTGAGTTATACACTGAGTAGCCTAGCGAGTGGTGGCTTTCAAACACATGGGTACAACAATCTATTAATCATGAACTGTACATCGTATAATGAGCATAATGAATTTTAAAATCAATTGACAGTGTGAACTAATATAACTTTACTACTTAGATCCTTTCCCCAAGTAGAAATAGTGTCATCAAAGCGGCATTTCTTCGGACTGTGGGCAGAGTACCCAGAGAAAACCCCCACAGGTAAGGGAAGGACGTGCTATACATTTGTTATAGTTTATTTTTTTAATCTAAGATACGTTTCTGAAATAGGTATTAATGGCCCCAATGCTAGTCAGATTTCCAATACCGTCACTGAAATGCAGTAAAAGCGAGAGTAAAGATCAGTGGATACCTTTCAAGGTTCCTGCAGCAGGGCCTTAGCTGCGATAGCCCTGTTGACTACCTGTGTGACTGTTTTTCCTCCTGGCTGGCAGTGAAGGATGCACAGCGGCTCTGAACCGATCAGAATTCATGTCACGTGGCTCAGAGATGCGTAATCGTTCAGCTGTGGACCCGGCAGGTCAGGGTCGGACTCAAGGGTCCTTTCATGGTCGCTAACCTCGGCAAGGACATTGCATTTCAGCGGAACGAGGATCAGCGGACGACACATCACAGAGGTGGCCTGTGCAGCCATGTGTGTGAGATTTACGTCAATCTAAGGAGCAGTGGCTTTTGAAGGATCAACTTGCTGTTCGAATGTTTATCTTTATGCAGTTGAATTAATTTTGAATCAGTTATTTTAGTTGTGCCCCGTGTGCCGCTTTTGACATATCTCAACTGGAAGCAGGTAAAAGGACAGTGGGCAAACGAGATGCCATGGTTTCCTTTGAACATAGAGTGAGAGCACATTAAGCAGAGTGGGAGTCTGAGGGTCATCAAGCACACTTCATTTCCTGCATCGTGAATTTTTATGCACCAATTTCTGACAGTTCTGCATCGGTTATTGGGACCCTGGGCTCCTAACTGTACTGTACTGTACCTGTTTGTCTGCCTTTCTTCTTCTATCCCCCTCCATGACTTGTGCCTCCTGCTTGAAGCTCTCATTTTGGCAAGATTTCAACTGCCAGTATGCATATGAACAAATTACATGATATACATATAAAACAATTAATACAGCACAATTGGGTGACTATTGTTCCATTATTGTTTGTTGGCAGACTCAATTAAATACTTGCATTCCCTAGTTCCCTAAGACCTATTGTATGTCCCCTATTTCACCAAAATTCAAAACTGAAAGATATACAGGTCCACTGCATCATGCTGTGTCAAACAATAATGGCACAGTCCAGGTACACTGGGTATGACTGGCCCACAGACAGTCCCAGTAAAGACACAAGGTCAGCAGAGAGCTGCTGCTGGTCAACTGATTCACGGATGCAGCCGGATATCTCCTGGTGCTCGTGATGGCCAGTTCATCTATGACAGACAGGTTTTTTTTTGTGTGTGTTTGTCCAGAGGGAGAGAGAGAGTACAGGGCACGGGAGAGGGTATACCAATCAATTCACTGCAGACAGGTTTAAAATGAAATATGATCATACCCATCAAAAGCTATAAAACAGCGGGGTGCCCCCACTATTAAATCAGTGTACAGAAAAAACACACCGAGTATAAATATTTTCGGAGAATTACAGTGTATATTTTTCATCATACATGTCATCCCCAGTGGGCATAGAAAAGATTTAGCAAGACTGGGGAGTCTAGATAATAAGCGTGTATGATCTGGCAGGCTGTTGAGGTTGGAACCAGGTATTTATGGCAGAGCAGGATGGTGATGGAAAGCAGCTGGTGGCCTGACCTCCGACAATCGAGCACCACAAGACAAGGACCCAAACAGAAAAGGGAGTGACTGCCAGCTATAGGTTTGTGATTTGTTGTTGTATTGTGGTGTTTTATATTCAAGCCAGAAAAGAAGATGAGGGTAGTATTTTTTTCATTCACTATAAATGACATTTGCTGCCAAATTCCTTGCATAAAAGAGAAAATCTGTGATTTTTGGGGGGCAAGTGATTTGGCATCCTGCCTTTATGATGACAGATGCAGCGGGGATAGTATGGGGAAGAGGGTGAGGGAGTAGGAGAGACAGGAGCTAGCCAAACCAGTGGCCTCGAAGCACCGCAATCATCCGGGTATTGGGCGGCCAGCAATTATGTTTTAAATTATTTGGAGTATCACATTTAAACTTTGTGACTTATTAAGTGTAATAATCTGGGGATTTCTCTCGGAGAATTTAATCAGGTGCGATTATTTTCTCATTAACTTGCTCTTTATCTGTGACACAAAATGTCCCAGATCCTATCTTCAACACGGAACTGACTGTTCTGTGTGATTTTCAAAAAAATGCACATTTTGTTAATGATCGTTTTTTTGTAAAAAAAAAAAAAAAAAGGACAAATATCCGTCTCTGATTGGCTGAAATAGGAACCAATGGGAGGTTTGGGAGTTTGCTGTTACTGTGTTGTCGCAGGTTTTTCAGCACACACGAGGGGCCTGGTATTTCTGTGTGGCTTAGCGAACGCCGTGAGTGAGTGTGGGCGTGTGTCTGTGCACCGTTGTTGTAAATGGGAATTGCCTCGGTAAGCTCTGAGAGACGCCGGTGAGCCTCTCTGCCCCTCAGTAATCGCCGCGGCTCAGCCTGTCTCGCCGCGTTGGGCGCGTTTCCTCCTGATGTAGAAAACGGGCCTCGTCTGAGCTGTCAGCTGACAGCCATCGACTGACGCACCGCCACGTTCCCGGGTGAGACACGCGAGTGCATGACAGGAGACAATGTGCCCGCTGCGCTCGTGTGTGTGTTGTGCTCATGCTCATCTTTTCCTCCCCAGGATACAAGGAGAAAATCCAAAATTATTTGTATCCGAAGGATAAGGTTAGAGGTTAACTTCAAAATCTTACAATTGTACCTTGGTAGGCAAACGTCATGAGTGCACATCAGTCGCTACTTTGCTTGTGTATGTTAGTTTGTTTGAACTGTAGCAGATTTTTTTTGTTGGTGGGGTTTGCTGTGAAAACCTTTTCGAAGGCTGAAAGGTCATGTTTTCACTTCAGGTTGAAAAGTTCATGAGTAATTGTCCTTTTATATATCCATCCAATATCTGCTGCTATCACTACTGCTTGTCCAATGAGGGTCACAGCGAGAGCTGGAGACAATTCCAAGTGATATTAGGGAAGGGCCAGGGTACAACCTGGACAAGTTGCAAGATAAACACATTCACAACCACGAATCCTGCTTCGTATTACAGATCCCAGAAAAAGCCAGATACAAACAGTTCCTATAATAATAGAGAAATGGTTATTATCACCAAGTGGAAAATATTCTCAGGCTGGATAATTCTCGATATTTCAATTACAGTTTCAACAATATAGCATGAATACAGCTTTTGTGTTTCAGGTAGCCTCTGCCTGAACCCAGAAAAAACCCACACTAGAACAGAGTAAGTAGCTGCATTGCACTCTGGTCCATGGAGATGATTGTCAGAGTAGCACTCCCTTGTCTATGATGAATATATGCATATGTTGCTGCACAACAAGGCAGTGTAAGAAAGGGGATGACAGTTGAAACCTGATCCCTAAATAATTTCTTTGTAGCTGTGCTTAAAATGATTTCCAGACATTCTTATCACTGCTCATATACATGCACGTAACAGTATTTTTGTTTAACAGTCTAAAAATAATAATGGAAAATAGGTCAAATGAACTAACTAACTATTAACTCACATATAACAAAGTGACATAATATGAATGAACTGAATGTATGAAATCTTCTCCCGTGTGGACAGAACATCCTCGCCACGGTTTGTTTTCTGTCAAAGTCTGACTGAGAGAACCTTGACCTAATGATGTAGGTCGGGGGATCTACAGAACACTTGTCAATGGGGTCAAACACACTCCAGTTACACGCACACCACAAGTCTCCCTGAACGTATGGGTTTGGGTCATGGCTTTTAAAATCCTTCGTCAATTTTCTCAAGGACAGTAATCTCGTGTAACAATGTTAAATCTGTTAAGAGTGTCAACTAGGTGCGACCATAGAAGGCAAATAGAACCAGGATAGCAGAGATAGACCGATAATTGCTCTGTAGTCAGGAATCCCAAGAGATCCATGATGCACATGAAAAGTCGATTATGTGAGGAACCACTGCATCTGCACTCAGGAGACTCGTTGCCAGGGCAGACATTGGTCCCTCATGCTTAAATAAAGGACTCGTATACACTCAAATCCCAGTGGCTCTGACCTCTTGGGACTACTGTCCACAGGGTGTTGACCCAAACATAAGCTGAGCAATGACTATTTTATGGCTTTACAAGGGGATATCCTGCTTGCCATGGGGCCCCATCTCATATTATTAAATCAGGCAGCAGTCATTTGCATTATTAGGACAATGCAAGGGGCAGGGGCCTTTTTAAGGGGAATAGGAGATGGTACTGTGTTTAGTTTGTCGAATGTTTAGGACAAAAAAACAAACACTCATGACTAAATAAGTGACCATAGGGGACCCTTTTTTTTTATCCTCGTGCCAGATGCGGTATAGTTTTTTTTTAAACGCTTATGAAAGTGGATTTGAGTGGCGAAACCTCACCTGCACCATAGGCGTTATATTATGTGCTCAGCCATTAAGTGCAAAGGAAATGATGCTCAGACCACAGAGTCTTCTCACTGGAGTACCACAGCGGGCCACAGCCGCCAAGAACAACATGACATGCTCACAATGACAATGCCGCCAACATCTGGGTTTTTGCATTTAAAGAATCACCCTTTGCTTAAGTGCAACCCCACAGCCATAAAGTCTCAGTCTTGTTTTCCTTTATATAAGCACGATTGATTGCCTTCCTCTTACGGCCTAATTAAAGCTTGAATCAGCCAGTTTTGTCCTTTATGCAATATCTTCAATAGGCAAAGTGCACATCTCTTTGGCCATAGAGAATCTCACTTGCGTTGCATTATATACACCCTGTGCCGACCGCAGTCCTCTCATTATCGAGATCTTCTCAGCATATACAAACAGCACCTGTTCGAATACATTTAAACCTGACTCCCTCACCTAGCGAGTTGAACGGCTCATTGGCTTTTAAATGATAATGTTTTCTGTGATAACCTCCTCTTTACTGTCCACAGATGTCAGTAGTTTGGGGGGCCAGTTTCGTCACAGCTGCTCATTCCCGGTGTTGGCGAGGCACCATTGGCATCATTAGCACCATCAGGAATCTATGACGGTTGTGAGCAAATGTTGTCCTCATCTTAGATGTGATTAGTTTGAAGGTCATGTGACAGAAAACTGTGAATTATACGGTTACATTTACATACACTGTGAATTATCGGCAAATCCCCTACACATTGCCAGTGAGTGCACATACATGCTTATAAGTGCATGTTGCATTTTAATTTTCATTTATCTCCTCTTTTTACCCAAAACTATTTATTTCATGTAATATCTTTTTTGCTCTCATTCTCTCTTCCACTGTAATCTCCAAGTGCGCTAAAAATGGTGTAAGCTGCTAGCTAATGACCTATCCTCTCATGCATATTTTATTCAATGTTCTCATTCACATTTGAATAGAGGCTAATTCACAGTATAAATATTTGATATGGACCTTTTATATTCCCACCTCCCACAATTTAGTTAACTACAAAATGTATCTTTGGGCTCACAATTTACGGCTTTGCTAGCCACTATGGAGACTATTCCCCTCATTACTTTCGCGTTTGTTATTCCTCCATAAAAATAGGCAACATCAATTATTCGTAAGATCGCAGTTGCCAGTGATTCACCTTTAAAGCCATCCCTATCGACCACATTATGCAAACTTCACACGGCATCAGGAGGCTTCGGCTTTCTCGTGATGCCGAGACATGTTGTCACAGATACATGTTGAGCGAGGCTCTACATCTTACAGTTGCCATTTGGTTTCACTGTAGGACCAGAGGCGCCGGAGGCCACAGCACCTCATCAATCAAACGCGGAGTAATCAGACACAGATTGCCGCAAATCGCCCAGGAGGGTGGCAATCAATGTAAAGCAAAATTAACCCCAGGACGAAATTGACAAAGATGAAACAACTGGTACGGAATTGGATATGAATTCCAATTATGATAAATACCATAGTTCAAGGTGCGAGGCTTGTTTGCTGGCGCTGGCTTCTTTGAAAGATGCCAAGTGGAACTGCTATGCATGGGTAGATATGCAATACGAGGTGCTCTAATGGCCAATAAGAAACACATTTGTGTTCACCTTGTAAACTAGCTTTGTTTTACAGAGGGCCTCGTAAGACCCAGAAGGTGCTATGATACTGAAGCTCCCTTACAGTGCTGCATGCTGCAAAATGATGCCGGTCGACAGAGACGACCAGGCACAAGCAGTTTTAGGTTTGAGGCTTTGTAATACATATTACACATGCTGGAGGTGTTTGGCCAGTCGAGCCGAAAAAAACACAGCCTTACCCATTTTTTCTTCAAAAACCTTGCTTATGTGAACAAGTACACAACATTTCCTCCTTGAAAGTCTATATACAGCTAATTTCCAAATGCAAATGTGTTGAGCAGGAAATGTAATTGCAACTGAATAGATTTGAGAAAAAAAAAAAATATATAGAATCTTGTTACAGAACTTATAAGTAAACCTTTACTGGCAATTAGATTGTTTTCTGTGACTGTCATTACAGCAATAAAAAAAAACGTACAAATCCAACATATTGACTGGCAATGTGTCCAATACAAGTTTGCCACCAGGCCTGCGTACAACAGGTGCACGTACATGTGCATGTAATTCCCATGGAATGGAAACTTCTTGTTATTTTTCTGTGTGAAATTGTTCGGCTTGTTTATTGATATTCATTCATTTTTAATAATATCTTGTAGTTCCTGCAGCCTGACAGAGTCCAGAAGATAATTACTCCCAGACGGACACAAAAAAAGTAATCTTCTTTCTTTCAATTTCATAATTTGAAAGTTCCTCACTTTTCCACAACAGCATTTACATCAGTATGTAGATTTCCCAGAATGTCATATATTCTCATGTGAATTCATAAAATGTATCCCTTTTATTTGTTTGTGATATTGGATCAGAAGAGTTAATGGTAATCTGTGACGTTTATAAAGAAAAAGCCTAATCTCAGAGAAATCCTGACGCGCAGTATGTCACAATTTACAGAGATGGAACGGGAAGTCCTGACAGGCTCCTAAAAGCTGAGCAGAACCGAGCCATCCTCCTCTCTATGTGACAAGCCACTGGACCCCGACCACTTTAACTGATTCTTTATAGAGCCGAGTTCTGCTGCTCACTCCTCTGACGGAGTGTGTTGATGTGACTGTGTCATGATAATGAAGTTAGGGCCAGAGAAGCCTGTCTC
Organism: Colistium nudipinnis; assembly: GCA_016785305.1. NCBI lineage: Eukaryota > Metazoa > Chordata > Actinopteri > Pleuronectiformes > Rhombosoleidae > Colistium > Colistium nudipinnis. Next base: position 521,657 of record JAFBJU010000331.1, on the reverse strand, counting down.
GGTGACTGAGTGATCGCCCGAGGGCTTCTGCCATCGCCCTCATTCATCACGGCGATGATGGTTTTCTCTCCTTTTCGCTTTTCCCCTTTCGCGTTCTCCCCCTCTCGCTCTCCATCTGTTTCTCCCTTTTCCCATTCCCGGCGCCCGCATTTGCATCTGTACCCTTTAAGCTTTTTTCATTAGCACGTGACGAATGCCGCTGTGTAAAAAGGTTTCCTTAAAGTCATTTGGTGTGAGTCATGAATATTTCCTGCCCCCTCCACTCAGGCCCCATCACACCCATCACCGTCCTCTTTTTCTGGCTCCGCAGCAGCAGAAGCACACTTTCTAATGCAGGTCATCTGTCAGACGCCCACTCCTTATTATCTGTAATCTCGGTCGATGCGTTGCCGTCCCGGGCCCCGGCACCTCCCATCACCCCGAGTAACCTGAAGACTCTAAATGTGGGCAGACCTGGGAGTTTGGTGCGGACTGATATCACACATCGCTGGAATGTCGGTCTCTTCCCATCTCTCTTTCAGCCCTGAACAGAGGAGAGAGGCCAGAGAGGTGGATGGCATTCCCCAGTGACAGCCTTACCAGCACGTTGCCGAAACACAGACACGTAGATCACATCGTCGTTTCAGACGCAAACGCTGCAAAAAGGTGCGACAGCGATTGTGAAAATTTAGACCAGAGATCTCTGGTCAACATTTGTTTCGTTTTGGTTCATGAAAAACTGCAAAAAGTAAGTTAAAGTGTAAGTTATTTGAAGTTACTTACTTCATAATCGAGTGTGTAAAGTTAAGCATTTGGCATTATTTGATGACCTCGAATAAACTGTTTAACAGCAGCTGAGCCTATGTTTTTCCATGATGCTCTCTTTCAATCACTTTCCCTGTCATTTCTTTCCCTCTCTCCCTCGCTCTCTTCCCTCGCCCAGGCTGCTTTTGCACTTTGCAGCAGCTATTAGCCTAAAGTACCATCTCTCATGCATTAACCATTGGCCCATATTGGGTCCCATTAGATCTGCAATTTTTCAGCGAGGAAGAGCCGAGGTGTTGGGAGACAGGGCCTGATGCTTCAACAATTGCCCCAAGAAGGGCGAACCATCTTTTGCTTATCATCATCGCACTCTGCCATACCTTCAGCGAAGGTTAGCGCTTTACAACAGGAGGTATGACATTAGCAGAGGCAGGGGAACAAGATGAAACACATACTTCCGTAAGCCTAACGACTCGTAGGCTAATTGTGATTGGTTGATTTGCTGTGCTGCTGCCAGAAGGAATACTGATTGGAGGGTGGGCAAGGCTTTTTGATGATAGGAACATGAATTGTATACAAAAAAATATTCACATCAAAACCTGACCTTTACCGTGCTTATGAACCGGCTGGCTCTCTCTTAATTAAAGTGTTTTCATCTTTCAGTTTATGGGAATAATTTAAATATGTATTCCAATCATAAATAAATGCAACTTTCAAACAGCTTATCTGTAATGGGTGGGTTATCTGGGTTAAGCTGAAGGATTCAACATATCTTCCTAAGAAATACATATTTGAAAGGCATGGCCACAACACTAAACTAATCAGAACCATTATGCTGACTTTAATATTGCCTGGAATTAGAAATGGAATTGGCGTTGCTTATAAACCCCTGAGTGACAGGATGAGGTGCAATACATGAAATAAAGTCTCTGCTTCGTTGTTTTTTTCTTTTGTACTCGTAGCTAAAGCAATTCTGCTCGTGCTAATTACATTTGCAGCAGGTATCAATTAACCCCCATTGAAAGATAAATGTGACACAGTTGTTTTGAAATTAAGTCCACATGAATGCTGATGTTTAACCAAGATGGAACACTTTAATTACTCATCAAAATAATAAGCTTAAACACTGCTGTGGTGTTTTCTCACATTGACTGTTTACAATCAAGAGAATTCCCGACATGTCATATATTCTTTCAAAACAGGTTATCTAAAATGAATCCTAATCAGGTGCGGAAATGATTTGACAGAGAGGAGGGTCGGTGCCTGGTCTGCTGAGTCCATTGTGGCCAGTTTGTTCTGTTCGAAACTCGGGACACAGGACTAAAGATGTTGCACAAAGTACTACTCACAATGGTCTTATTATAAAACAGTGGTCTAAATAAAAAAGTTCAAAACAATACCACTTTAGTGAGCGAAGAAAAGTGCCAAACAAAATCACTAAAGGTGAGGAAAAAACTCAGCCAAGGCAAATAGTCCCAAAGAAAAGATCCAACCCTCAAGCAAACCTTGAAACAAGGTTTAGTTGTAACACTGGTTGTTTTGGGTAAGTGACGTGGCTCATGGACAAGACAAAGGGAGACAGGACTATTTCTACATGAGGTAAGTTGGCACAGGTGGAAACAATCAAGAGAGGAGCTGACGCTGACAAGGGGACAGGAAGTAAAGGTAAAAGCCGTGAGAGACAAGCGATAGTACAAAATAAAACAGGAAGTGCAATGACAGTGACTGAGGGGACTGGATATAAGAAAATGTGACTTGACATGTGAACAATTAAACGTGACTTACATGAATGACTTAACACTATAAGATAAATAAATACGACTAAATATGAAACGTATGAAATAAACCTGGTAATAAATCATAAGCAAGACATTGCATGAATACACAAAACAAAGGGAAAAAATCTACGCAACTGGCATGATGTCACAATTCTGTGGCAAAGCATATAAAAGCCATACAAGAAAACAGTGAAGACTTAACCTATGTGTGTGTCAGTGTGACAACTTGTTTATTCATCTCCCTTTTTACTAACTAATTACTCCCTGTGTAGTTGTTGCTCACTGCCCTTGCAGAGCAGCATAACTAGTTTCATATATACAAATGGGATTTGAAGCTATGTATAACATTCTGGTAATGGTGACCTTAATTATAATTACATAACTTATTATATATATGACTTACAAATCATAAAACAGTATTAACTTTCATTAATTTTTATTGACTTTTCATTTAGTATTACTCTCAAACGGATATGTGAAGCGGTGACCATTTTAGCAGATGTTATGACACCTTGATCAACCCGCTCGAGATTTAAAGGCTTTGTACCATTCACACATTGTTAGATAAACCATAATGTGATAAAGCATGAAATAGCTTTGTCCAACAAGATGAACTTTACAATCGCATGGAACGGAGTTGTAGGGGGGGCAAAAATAGAAAACATTTGTCTGGGACAAGGCTGCAGTGTAGGCGTTACAGTAACAAGCGTTTCTGGTGTGGCTGCCTCGGTTAGCATGTTTCAATGCAGATCCCTGAATGCAGCCAGCAAACAGAACCACACTATCGTTGCGACTGGGAGGCAGCTTTGACACATTTTGGTGCCATTGCCTCTTTTTTTTTTTCCCCTTCATCGAAACATTTAAAATCACTTTGCAGAAACATTGCACAGCCCTAACTGCCTCTTTTTTGGTGTGGAATAAAGGGGAGATATGGATGATGATGTCTCTATTTTGAGCTCTTGGTGCACCGCCGTCCTCGCAAGGAGAATGTTTGTTTTCCTTTGCTACTAAAACAGTCTCTTTGAATCCCCGCAGGACTCGGAGGCTTCCACTCTCCCGGCCTTGATATTGATGCAATTTGATGTTCACATCTGTGTATCTGTAAGGCATTTTTTTTCCTCTGGCTGGTTTCTTCCAGCACACCATATACATTACTTTTCCCTGCTGGAAAAATGATATAATTGGCCCAAATACAGTTATTGTTGCAGCTTTTCTGCTGTGGCTAGTCAGGCCTCATTAATGCAGGATAACAGGGAGCTTTCTGTGCATCTCTGTTCCTCAGCTGCGCTTGTTTACAGTCCCTCAATCCTTATTCAAGGGACCAAGTTTCTATCGCATCGTGAAAAAGCAGAAAAACAAAGAAAAATGGAAACTTAGTTGCTGTTAAGATATAAAAGGAAGGAGCAGAGGTTTTGATGCCTGATCGGGCTGCGACAATCGGTTATGTGTTGATCTTCTCGTGTTCAGAGTCTTTGGTTTTAACATACAGCTAATATTTGTATCTCTTCTTGTTTTAAAAATGTCACCATTCATATCTGGATGGGGTGCCATCAGTATTTGGGGTAAGCCAGCCTTACAATTAAAAAAACCCTATTTGAGGATCTTATTTCTTGCCTCTACACAGTATACTATATTTGATATTTTAAGTGTCACGGCAGGGTCTGCATACAGAGCTGAAGCCAAGCTAACATCCTGGACATTTTTCCAGTCCAGTGGAGGGCAAAAACACAATGTTGTCACAGAAACAGCTGACAGCTGAGGCAAATTAACTGTTTGGTGCTCGGACATCAACAACAGCAATAAGAATTTAGAACGAAATCAGCAAGAGGAGACACTCGGTTCTCATTCTTTGTCAGGGTTAAGGACGTTTTTTAGAAACTGAAAGCCTTTCATATATTTGACCTTTAAGCCATGCTTCATTATTACAAACCTATATTTGTAGCGGTATTACAGGTGTTTAAGAGTTGCATATTCTCTCATCTAAGTCCTCTTCTCCATTCTGTGAGCATTTTATCACAAGATTATTTTTCAACCCACGTATTTCTTTTTAATTTCCACGGGTTGCGATTGAAAACGGGCAAACACACAACCTCCGCTCTATCGACAGAGGGTGAATTTAACCATGTTTCCTCCATTACAGCGTGAGCCGTTGAGTTCTTGCGATGATCACCAAACATATGTAATTTGCTGATGAGCATCAGGACTTCTATTGAAAATTAAACAGCCCCTCAAGTGTTTATAGTCCTGGAATAGAATTCAATCTTATCCCAACAATTCTCTCTTGTTCGGTCTCTGTGGTTTGAGAAAGAGGGGGGGAGGGGTGACTAAGGACGTAAAGAAATGTCTGGCTCGATGACAATGAAGCTCATCTAATCTTAAATGAATCCCTTTTATTCTCCTCCTCGGAGACCCAACCCCCACCCCCTACTGACCCATCAATCCCTCCTCCTCTCGTCCCTCACCCTCCCTTCCACTTCACCCTCCCGCTTACCTCCTCAGTTTTAATACCAATTCTCAGAGGCCTGACTGTGCATATAACCCGCCGCGGCTTGATAAGCCCCTGATAAGAAGTATGTCTCCCCTCCCCAAAGACCTGGGGTTTGAGGTTCTCCCTCTGACCTCTCTTTGAGCTCCGGGTTTCTTCCCCGTGGAGGAGCCAGGTCCAAAGCTCTCATCCGGTGACCTGTCCTAGAGAGCCGCTCGGAGCTGACAAGATCAAAAGCGGAGGAGCTGGGCTCAGGGAATAGAAAACTCTGTACATGTTCAGACTAAAGAGGAGGGATGAGATTCGCCAGCTTTTCCTGGAGCTCTCCCTCTCTCTCATGGTAGGTGATTGTTGCGGTATACATGTCCGCTCGGATGTTTTGGAGCTCTCTCTGCAGCTTTGTGTTTTTCCTTTGCTGACATTCCCCAGCAGAGTTGGGAAGTATTGCAATAAAATGTTAGTAGGAATATGTAAACAGAGTCACAGAACCTAATGGGAATGGTTGACATGTTGACCAAAAAAAGTAACCACACCCAATCACGTGATCCAATGTCTCCCGCAGCCCCCTGGCTGTGGGGAGAATTACACAATCTTCCAAAATTTCTATGGAACACCTTTCTGTTAAAATAACTGTCGTCTCTGTTGAAGCCTTGAAAAATGGTCAGGGTCAGGGTTTGCAAGTTTTCTTCAAACAGGCTTTCAACTTAAATAAACCCTATTGAAGTTCACTAATGAACTTCCTCACCTCCTTTATCTATACTGCCATGTTGCCAGTCAATCACAGGATCAACATGCCAACAACTATTCACACAACCCACACAGAGACGTTGGGGAACGTGCAAGCGCCACAAAAAAAGTGCCCTGAGCCAATCAGTATCCTCAGACAGGCCACAGTATAAATAGCCATAGTAAAAGATGGAGATTTAAGGGATCACCAAATGTACTTAAAGCGAGCACAAATATCTGTACTAAATTTCATGAATATTCATTCATATTTCAACATTGATCAGCATGATGGAACCAACTTACAGACAATGGTATCCAGCAAGACCTCGCATCAGCGGCATTTCCCCCCCCCTCACAATGTTCAATAGAATCATCCACAGAGATGAGTGTGAACACCTCAGAAAAAGGAAACTATTGACAGCAGTCAAGCGGTGGCTTACCAGACCTTCATGGCGACAATAATTACCACGTGGTCGCAGGGGACCTGTTGGATATAGAATATCGTAAAATCAAATAATAAGCTAAACAAAAAGCCAGTCTGGCCTCACTCTGCAGGAATCTTTGGATGCATCCATACCTGGCACCAAAATGCTTCTCCACGCACATGGTTAGGGATAATGTGTAATTGTCCTCACTCTTTAGTTTGTCCAGTTTGAGCTCTGCTTGACTTGTGCGACCTCTCCTTTGCCTAGCCTTTTGGTGGGTGTTTGTCTGCCAGTGTTTGCCTTCCTCTGCACCGGAACCTTTGCACCTGGGATTTGTAGAAGCCAGTATTTGTTGGTTGACCTAGTCTTTCCCCTCCTGGGTTTCACTTGTGTTATATATATATATATACACACACATAGTTTCCCAGCCATCCATCCATCCAATGGCACGTCATTTCCCCCAAAACCACAAATATCACCTCAAGGTTGAGCTAGAGGAAACGTCAGAGAATCAGTAAAGTCAATAGAAATAATCTTCTTGAAACAACAAGAGATCATGACAATCCATCTTGTAGATGTTGATATATGACACCTGATTCTCACTCTGATCTGCTCTAGGTGTAAACAGGAGGAAAACGATCAATACATTTCGAGACATCAGTCTGAACCAGCCGCGCGCGCTGATATATTTTTTATTTGTCTGAGAAAAAAAAGAAAACTTAAAAGCAATTCCAATCCCAAATGTAAAAACTCAACCTTTGCCCTGCTTCAACCTTAGGAGCTGCTGATGCACACTCTCATGACAAGGTCTTTCATGCCTCCACAGACGACACTGTGGTGGCATCCCGGAGAGCTGGTCTGGCAGACACTTACTCAGCCCATCTGTGTTGATCACCAGCAGCGATAAAAGCAGAAAAGGGGTGACAACACAGTCCAAGATAACACTGGCTGCATTTAGGTGACAGTGAGAACAACCTTTTTCAAGTTTCAAGAGAAAGAAGAGGAAGAAAATCTATCTGGATGCACACTGAAGTGAAATATTAGTCACATTTGAATCTGGGATAGATTCAAAACTGCATATGGATCAAGACCAGAACAATGCACAGTGCTTGCGTGCAATACGCTGGAGTCTAAAATGAGCCTCCATGTTGATGCTGACCTGGCTTATTATTGTACTTAGTCACGAAAAAGCACAAGCACCTTCCTAGATGCATGTTATGTCTTGAACCAGCTTCAGGAGACTTTTCTGCTGAGATAACATTATATCTCCTCATCAAATCCTTTTCTTAAATCTTTAATAAATCTTTTCACCTCTGCCTGCGGGTCAGCCATCCCTTGTTAATATGTCTGCACAGGAAAGGCAGAGTTCCTGGTTTTGATTTTCAACATCAATCGGAAATGTATTCTATCTCTGAGTTTAACAATCACGTATTTGGCAGTGCATACACTGGACACTTCATTATGGATTGCAGTACACAAAGAAATAAAGGGGATTTATGCATCAGTGTGAAGCACTTCTACACCAGCAGCACCATTTAGCCCAGGTGATCGATTTTGCAAAACAGACATTGCGTGTTTTGGTGATCTTTTAACAGCCGCTCTGCAATGTGTTTGTCACAGGGAGAGAAAATATTCCCAGCATTCCCTGCAATGATGTGAAAATGCTGCACTTATCGAGTTGTTTATGATAAAAGAAAACCAAAAAACGCCTCATCTCCGCAGGTGAGAATTACCAACCAGCTCTTCAGTTCTCGCTCTCAGCTCTATGGCACCTTTTTATTGTCTTGAAGCCTTGACTTCTTCTGACCAGTATACTGTTATGGTTCAGTCGCATAATAGTCTGCTTGCATAGGAGATAGTGTATTGAGCCCTGCATCTTAGAAATGACAATCATGTTCAACTCAACTGCGACAGCAATGGGAACACAGTTAAACTGAACAGGGATATGTCAAACTATGGCAAGTCAGTATATACATAGTATGATGAATAAGTTACAAATATATTTTCATTATATAAGGAGAAACCTTTGTTGTATGCCAATGTATTATATATGCAAAGTGGTTGGAATAGTAGATTTCGGCTTTAAAGTTGGCTCTGCCATCGATGTGATGGATGGTGTGCTCTAAACACTAGCACTGTGTTAATGTGTGCATGAATCGGTTAGTGTGGGGCTTTGAGAGGTCGTAAAGATTTGAAAGCCATATTAATGCAGTCACTTTACCATTTACATTACATTATGTATCGAAATCATACAGGAGATCATAACAAATTAAAAAATAATACGAAATTTTGAGTGTGAAGGTTATCCTGTAGATTTTAACCTCATCTTTTTAAGCCGACGAGTAGATTGATTGTGCAATATACTGGGGCTGCTTCGATAATGAGGAGAGGCAGACGATGTCAACACACGCGTTTGCTCTACACCCAGGTTACCGCAATTTAATTGGTACAGAAACTCTGCTATTCATTGGTCAATCATTACACACAACTGCATGTGCAAAAATAAACCACAAGGTGGCTACGGAAACGCTCTATGACTGGTTGCCATGGAGTTGACAATGATGGGTATGGGATGTGGTTCATAGCTCCACGCAAATTTAACTTTGAAGACCATGTAGAAAAAACATAACATATTTCAAACTTGTTCTTGTTTCATTTTGACGAAACGTAAACGCAACATCTAAAACAGACCCATCAGGGCTGTGAGTCATCGCCTGAAGTGTTTACATAGGTTAATGTGTTCTTTTTATATCTGAGGGCATCACAGAGCAGCATTGGTGATGAATGCTCGTCCTGCCTGAGCTCATTAACAACACCACATCAGTGAGGATGCGTGAAAATATACACATGCAGTGACCTGGTTTTGTGTGACGCTGCAGCTGCACACAAACACAGGGCCATCTATAAATAATAGTGCGGCAGCGAGTTGGCTCTATTTTGCACTGACCCCACAGAGTGACTTATTTGGGGTCGGGTCTCCAGGGGAGCCACTGAGGGCCGACATCAGGGAGAGTCTACACATACGTGCTGCAGGAGGATTCCAGGTTTCCCTGGAGTGCAGTGTGATTTCCAACAATAAAGTCACTGCCCTAAAACCCCCTTTTTTTTCCTATGAATAACCAAAAGTGCAAAGGCAACAGGAAATATCAAGCTTGAGAGGTAAGCGAGAAGAGGCACATACTGTACATCTGCACAGTAAAAAAAAAAAAAACCTTCGGCCTGCCTTTACTTGGACTGCCTGAGCCTTAAAACACAGAGCAAAGGATCAATACAAGTACACAAACACACATTTTGGCAGCGCTGAGATCAACACAGTTTCAGCAAATATTGTATATTCACAAGGCGGTTCAAATAAATTCTCCTGCTTTCGGAGCAGCTGGCAGGGTAAGTGCCTTGCTTAAAGGGTATTAAGAAAATGCACAGTCACCGATGGAAGAGGGAGCAATGCTTCTGAATCACGAAAAGGAATAAAAATAGGCACACATGCATACACACAGCAGTTCCCCCGGCCAGTGAAGGGATTTCCATAGCTTACAGCACTATTAGATCAGCAACGGCGAGCCAATAGGAATCATGCTTCCATGATGTGAAAACTGCTGCGCTACCTTTGTAAAAAGCCGAGTGCTACATTGCGACCCCGTCTGCTACCAATTACGCCTTTATGAAACAGTAAATAGTCCAGAAATAGGAATCGTTTTCCTCGTCCTTAGTTGTGGCGGTCACATGTAATTGCTGATTACATTACGCTGGGAGGTGTTTTTTCTGAATGAATGAAGCACTGCATTTATTAATTGCTGCAAGTTCGTGGGGTGTCGCAAGGGTGTGCGAAGCGCGTGCCAGGAAAGACCAGTGTTTACATCCCCAGACCGTTGTCTGTGGTGAGGTTTGGGTAAATGTTGGTTAAATTTCATTCAAACATTTGCATCTCTGCAAACTTCTGTTCTTAACCTGATCCTGCCCTTCCCCTCACATCATGTAACAAGTGACTATTGTGGGCACACAAAAAAGGGGGTATCCAAAAGAACATGTCCCCACGCAGCAAGCCCTTCATCTTGGAGGAGTTTAAAACAGGACTTAGCACTATGAAGCTGGGAAAAGCTGCGGGTCCTGGCGACATACCGACCGAACTGATCACTCGCCTCGCCCTCAAACAATGGCTGTGGAACACGTCTAACGCATGCCTCCAGACCCAGCGTGTTCCAACCGGAAAGGTGCCTACAATGCCCTTCGAAAACATTGGAAATATCCCCAGATAGACGCTAAACCAATCAAAGGTCAAGCTGGAAAATCATGCACAGGCCAAGTGGTGAACCTCAACCAGTACATCAAAGACCGCTATCGAAATAGGCTGACAATAGGCCTTGCCGTTGTCGATAGCCTAGCCATGGCAACGCAGCAACATGCCATGGCAGAAATGCAGTCTTGGAACGAGGCCTCTCAGCGATGTCAGCGTACTATCTGGCAAACCACCCGAGCCCAAACCCTGGGAAGACTCAAATCTGTAGCTTTTGTTGCAAAAAAAAAAAAAAAAAAGGCAACGAGAGAGGCATTCGAAGTAACCCGTGACGGCATAAAGCTTCAAAGCCATCAGCACCCTGTTCACCTTTAAAACTGATATAGTTTGAACGTTCAGATCAAAAGATCACAGAGCAACCTCAGCTTTCATTTGGAGTCATGTGTCCAACGTGAACTTTTCTTCAACCGTGTTTTTAGTCTCGAGCAACTCCTGAGGTGATTATCAGGCTCTTTAGCCACTAAACAAACATTATACAACTTAATGTAACATGGGGAAAAAGTAACTCTGCTTAATCTCTCTGTCCACATTTAAAGTATATCATCACTTTTTCACTATCTTTGTCTTTTTTTTTTAATCCAAGGTTGCCATTTACAACCTTAATCGTAACTTGAACAGTTATTTTTTTCTCCACAGCCACGCTGCCTACATTTTTGGATTGATCAATCTGATCAGCAAATGGTCCACCAATGCAGGAATGCAAGGGTTTCATTAAATTTGGATTTTATTTTAAAAGATTGAGTTTATAATTTGCATATCGCTCATTTGTTCAAATTCCTTTAACAGTAATGCCCTTTCCCATATAAATGCACAAAGTGCCATTTATCAACTCTGTGACAATTGCTGCAATCCTAAGGTAAATGACAAATATTTCTTACAAGTATATATGAGTCATTTAATGCACAAGTCAGGTATGTTGGCAAGCTCAGTGGGAGAATCACACACTGCAATCCTTTCATTCCCCTTTACCCCCCTCTGAACTAATGAAGAGTTATTACTGAAGTTAGTCAACCACGCCAGAACGCTGTTGCTGTCTCTCTCACTGAGGAATTAAAGTTAATTGACTGTACTGGGGATTAGGTGGAGGCCAGAACCGGATCGGTCTGCTGTTTGACTTGCAAAGTCATCCCCACATCATCAATTTGAAGAATTATTTCCGAACCACATAACATCGCTGTCCTCTATATTTTTGTCATTTTTAACAACTCACGGTGGCAATGATGCAGGTAGTGTGTTCTTTTTTCTGATAGAACCATTCATCACGATGGGAGCTTAGACCACAAAATCCTAGACTTTCCTATTCCACACCCATCCCCGGCGATGATAATTCTACACGCAGACTGTGATATTCAATAACTCATTCCGGCTTGCTGTTTTATGCCCCCAGTGCCGTGCTGCCAACTGCTCGGCAACTGATAAAAGACTGCTGAATTAAAACATATTTTAAGTCTGCTGATAGACAGCAGCACATTATGTTGCAATGGTTATCAGAGAAACTGGATGACCTTATAAAAAGAGTGTCATATTTACATTTAATTACTATTATTACAATTACTCCACTAAATCTGGGTTACCTGTCTAAATTTGCCAAAAACATGGATCTTAATATTATAAACTTCTAAGACTGACTCATGACTTGCGCAGCGGCACGGAAATTAAGCCCATTTAGAGTACAGTACTGGCAAAGTAAAAGTAAAAAGTCTGAATGTTATTTGCTCATGTGAATGAAGTGGCTGAAGACGTGGTAGGGCTATGGCCCATCATGGATTGATTGGAAACCAGCCTCGTAAGGTGAACATAAGTAGTTTGCCAGGTCTACTCAATGGAATGTACTTGTGTTGTATTACTTTTACCTAAATGTTCATCTATGGAGTGTGTGTAACTGTTGCTGTGTGTGTTCAGGTCACTTACCTCTCTTGTTTCTCCTTCCCAGGGTTAATCCAAAGCAAAATCCTCAGGCATCTAAGCACTAACTCAAAGGTGATGGGAGAAACCATGTGTTGATTGCTGTAGGGGTCTTTAGTATGATTAGGTTCAGGCTCAACGAGACTACATTAATGTACATTAGGATAATGCCGATATAACATATCACATAAAATGTATTTTATCTTTTGTGCGGTAGGGGAAGTAATATTTGATGTTGTGCGGGTCAGAATTACATATACTGTCGTGGGGAGTCTTTGTTCACCCACAGTGAAGTTGGTGTGTACCAAACCAAAAGGAAAGTATTTCTTTCAGAACGTCAATGACACGGTGTTCTTGTCCGTCAAAGAATGGGCCTGTGACACGTGAAGTTCATCTGGTTACACCAGCTTGCATTGCTGAATTATGTGTGTCGACTGAAAACTGGGAAAGCTGTGAGCTTTGCAAACTTTTGGGTTTCTCTTGTGCTGACAAAGCAGAAAGACAGATTTTGACTGACATGGGATTTTAAAGAACTGTTTCTCAGCATTCAAGATTTTATGTTTTTTGAAACATAAAGATATCCTTGTTTTATTCTTGTCCGGCCAAGGAACCCACTGACATACCCTGCAGACCAAAGTGAAAATGTGATGTAAGCCCACCCACTCATACACACACACACACACACACACAATTGTGCAACTTTTTAAAAACGGATGCTCACGGATGTGAACTCTGCAACGACGCTGTGTTTCATCACTCTGAATCATTCAGCATTCCTTTGTGAGCACAGAGCAGCAGGAGCCTCGGCTGCGTAGAAGAAATAGATCGGATTTGTCGGTCAGCCATGTGTTTTAACGGAGTCTCTCTGGAGAGTGGGCTGTAAGAAACATAAGGATCAAAGAAGGAAAGGCAGTGGAACACACACCAGAATCAACTCTGCAGGAAACCAGCGAATACAAAGCTCACCGTAGCAATCTGACATTTTCATACGTCAGTCTTTGCTGCGTTGAAGAGAAATGCTATCTCGCGGCTGAAAACGCCCAGTTCATTAACCTGTGGAAAAAAAAAAATGTTTCAGCTTACCGTATATCATTAGCAATAAGCTGGAATCCTCAGGGAGGGCTTAGCCATTTGTTTGCTGCGGGCTTAAACATCCATGCTCATCCTGTTGAATAAACAGGCTCAGATAGTCCAGGCAGCCAAAATCAACACGCCAACTGCCTCAGCAACAACCTCAATCAGATCCAGGCCTGCCGATGTTTGCCTGAAATGGCAAATACAGTAGATCAAGACATACTCCAGCCGGCCAGCAAGGAAAATCAGTTACCTGGTTCATAAGAAAAAAAAAAAAGGACTTTGAATTTCCATCAATTAAAAGAAAGCAGAATTATTTATGAGACACATTTTAGGTCAATTATGTCAACTAGATAAATCCTTTAAACCCTAATGCTCGAACATCATAAATATTTTAAGCGTCCTCAATTGCAAACTTGGCCAAAGTTTGTATATATTTGAATTTCTTCCTTTGCTGGTGAGAGTATTGCATGGTCTGAAATTTTAGAGAAAAATAATTACAGCCAATAGTGATTGAGTTCAAAAGGATTATTAGTGGGCTTTGAACATACAAAAAAATAAAACTGAACAACACTCAGCCTTTTCAAGCCCTTTTGTTCTGCTTTAGTTAGAGTAGTCAGGAATAGCCACAGTTGTCCGAACTCAGCTGTCGGAATATATGTTCAGTGAATATACAGAAGTAAATAAATGATGCAGTTTTTGCCCCTTCACAGAGTTGCTGAAGCAGAGCCAGTATAAAGGGGAGAAAACATGCTCCTGTTCTCCGCATATAGTTTCTAAACGTGCAGCCAAAATCAACAGGAAGGTTTAGGTCAATAATGTGTTTACTGGAAGTAATAAAAACCAGCCGTTCTGTTTTGTTACTCCTGTAAAACCACGCCATTATAGAATAACTCTAATTTTTTAAATATTCCACTTGATTCTCGAGTTCTATTTTGTCTCATTCTTTAAATCATCAGTTTACTTCTCCGGCATCCTTATGGATCACTTCTGCCATCTAGAGGAGAAACATGGAAAGGATCAGAACAGACTCAAGAGTGGTCAGGAAAAATATTCCTCGCCCACAGTCTGGAAATAATGACTTCTGTGGTAGAACACAAAATCACAAACATTTCTTGTTCACAGTCTCATGCTTTCAAAGTGCAACAATAGCTCCAGCTTTCACCCATTTTTGTGCCTTTGCAGACCCAGTGCACCATCACCCCAGGCCTATGGGAAATCTAGTTATCTAATGGTGAGCGCCTGTGGGACTGGCAGTGGCGGTGGGCCTGTGGGATTTGGATCTGCAACAGTTTTCGCAGCTGACTCTCAGCAGGGCCTCGAACAAGACTGCCCTACAAAATGTGTTTCAGTTAATGGAACATTTTAGTGACAGTCAATATGAACCTATGGGAAGTCTGATAATGTTACGGTTTATCGGTGTATTGCAATGGAAAATTCTAACCCTATTACCCATTTTCTACTTAAAAGTAAAACAAATAAACAAAATAAACAAAAGTTGGAATGACATTGTTTTCCCTGTAAACCATTTATTTTGTGATACCCAAATCTGTCTGAGTATGTAGAAGAATTATAATCCCCAACTTCAATACTTAAAATAATGTAAATATTAGATTTGGCTGAGGGGAGTTCTAAACCAAGGCGAGGATTGAGGGAGATGTAATAAAACACCTGGGGACTTCCACCCCAGGAAATATTTGAATTAGAATTAGAATTGCGCATCGTCCCGCACAAACATGCACATGCAACCACACACACAATTCGGAGGAAATTTGACCTCTGCATTTGACCCATCTGTTGCGCATGCAAGGCCACAGAGCAGTGGACAGCTGAGAGCGTCCGGGGAGCAGATGGGGTTCGTGCCTTGCTCATGGGCATTAGAGGTGGGGTCTCTTTTGTTAGTGGCGAGGGCGCGTGCATCCTTCCAGATGAAGACCACCTCGACTGGGCCTCGAAACCGGCAACCCTCTGGTCCGATGCCTGTCTCTCTCTCCTTGGAAAGGGCACGTTCAGCAGCAAATGATATGTTTCATTTTCAAAATAATCACAATTAGTAGATAGGCAGGGACTTAAACTGCTGGAGACAGAAAGGATGAACAGACAAATAAACAGAAAATCATTCAAGTCAGTAAAGTGAAATCTTAAACATGAAATCTTAAGATAGCAGTGTACTTTATAATTAATGACTTAGTCCAACAAAACCACACAAAATAAAACCATAAGGCCACACGGAGAGAGGCAGACTACATTGAGTGTCCAGGGGTGCTACCAGCACTCACCTTCAGTGCAGCACAGCAATCCGCACATCAAAACGGTGCAGTTTAAAGGGTGCATCCACGCACATGCAAAACAAACGTGCAGGGACTTCACCACGGGTGCCTACCCTCCCAACAATGCTGTGCTTTAGGGAGAAATAACTGGAAACCAAGGATTAAAACAAAGCAATTAAATTATACATGTAAGGGCATAAACCAAATAATACACTGCAAAACAAAGTAACGTCAAAAAAAAGTCATACAATCCCAGAAACACAATTGCTCTTAACAACTCAAAACTAAATTGAAATATCGCAAGACAACAAAGGGAAAACCTAAAGAGGAGCAACAATATGGCAATATTAATAAAACCAACTGAAGGGCTAAATAAGGATCAAACTAAATGGCAGACTAAATACAGGATAAAAGACCAAACAGAGGATAAACCCTGGAATGGAACATTGCCACACCAGCACAAGCACCAAACACTATCAGCCACCGCAGGGACAGAGAACAGGAAGCAGAAGCAGGACCACGGCACCCAGGTGTCTTATATAGTCTGACCCTGATTAGTCAATGAGTGGGGGGAGCAGTCGGTCTAAGGCTGCATTCACAGCCATTACACTCAAAAAGAGGGGAGTCGCCCCAACCACACACTGAACACTTTCTTTTGATTGTAATTCCTTGTTAGTTCAGAATGCTATCACAAGTTCCCAGAACACGAGGCGGATGTCTCCATGTTTCTTGTCTTGTCCAACTATTGGTCCAAACAGCCACATTATGAACAATGTTGTGTCATCTTCAAAGAGACATGCTCCAGATCCTCCCATCTTAACAATGGGAACAACACATGTTCTGATAGTAATCAAATAACCAATCAAGCACAGTTATTTGTGTTGTTTTATGAAATCATGACTTTTTTAATCGTGTTGGGTGCAGGTAGTCAAAGTGTAGTCTACTGTGTATTGTTAAAACAAAGGCATATTTTGTCCTTTCATTCAGAGGACTTTTGGCAACCAAGGAAACATCAGCCGCCCATGTGCTTTTTCTTTGTTGAGACATGTCCCAAATGCGATTCATAAACTTATTATTTCATTATATAATTATCATTTCTATAACTGCAGTCAAATTACCACCCAGCAGATGGGCTGTTTCTAGTTTCTGGTAGAGAGCCTAACATATCCTTGTGTATGCCGGTTGCCTTCTTCTTGTCTGTAATTGCATATCATTTGAATATTCAATGCCATCTGTTTTGACGTCTGCGCTGCATATCTGCCCTTCTGTCTCTCTGCCCCAGTGATTGACTCTATGAAACCAGATTGAGGAAACATTTGCTTTATCTCAACAGGAATTATTTATGCATCAGGGTTCATGCTTATATTTGATTACACGGGGCAAAAACACCGAAACAATAAAGTTTTGGTAAGAGAGTAGCAGTGAACTTAAGAGAAAAGTGGAATGTGCTTCATTAAAAAATATATGTTTTATGACACTTACTCTTTCTATGCCCTTGAAGGGGGGGGGGGGGGGGGGGGGGGGGGGGCGTGTTCCATGTAGCACCTCAGGAGGCCACTGCTGAGTCAGTTTCTCACCAGCCGCATACATTCAATAAAAGATGTTGACCGGTGCCAGAGTTGCTTTTGGAGCCAAGCTTTGAAATGACTGATGTCTGTTCTGGGGCAAACACTGACACTGAGCTGCAGTCACACACTGCAGAATAAGTAACCGAGCATTGTGTACATATACTGGATATATAGACCTCTACACATTCATATTATATAACAAATAAAATATAGAAAAAATCCCAAGCCTAGTGTGTGTCCCTTATTTAAAGCATTACACAAACTTGTTATATCGCAATGGTACATATTTAACCCCGGGGTGTCTATTTCGTTTGATTCTCACTCAGTTTTAACTCCATGAATTCAATACAACAATCACTCAAACCCACAATTCTTTATCGAGACATACTATTAAAACAGTCATATCGAGGCTCATACAGTTGTTTCCTATATATTTTGTTGTTTGTCGCCCGTGCTGCAGTTTGTGACGCCACTGTGAACTCCTGGTTGATCACACTGAAGCAATTTACCCATTAGGAGTTTTTCTCTGTACGATACAACTCCAGATAATAGTAACAACCACTGTTGTGTATTGTCCCCTTTTATTGACGTATGATCTGAGGATTGTGGAATGAGTTTTGCGCAATATAAATGTTGTCTCAGTACGACACACACAGCTTCTGTTCAAAAACAACTCTGAAGAATGACACAAAGCCATATTGAGAAATAAAGGTAAACCTAATATTGCCTCATGATGACATTTGTGTCAGTGGTTTCCAAAGGGAAGAAGAATATGGCATAGCTCTAACCCTAACCCTAACCCTAACCGACCCTGACAAGACCAACAACAGACATGAGGACAGATGTATATTTTTGCCATCTTCTGAAACAAATCAGGCCGTCCTGTGTCATACTTATAAACTGCTTTTCTTTATTTCTTTTTATTTCATATTTACTTTAGATTGGCAAAGCCGAAGCTGAATTGCCAGATTGCGGCACATTTTGTTTGCTCAATTGATTGCAGTGGATGATTAACAGCAGGAAAGAAAAATAAATCAACTTTTACAGGAATGCTATATTTTGTCGCTGACTGTTGCAAAAAAGCAAAGCCTGACTCCCTGACTCCAGACAAACCACTGAAACACTTTTTTCAAAATCCTCATGTTATTTTTGCATATCAATTATATGAATCATTGAGCTAATTCTTCTGTGTCAGAGTATTGTGTAGGAAACCTATCCTAGACTTTTCAAGCTGTTGTTGAGGGTGAAGTGTGACCTGTAAATATACTGCGTGGGGTCACTTCCTCTATTTTCTGCTCCCTGTGAGCCCGGGATTTAATTTAGAGGCTGGGACAAACTTGCGTAAATCATTGAGCAATCTCTTTTTTTTTTGCCTGTGAAATCCACAGCTCTCTCTGTGCATCGTAGTGTTGCAGGCTCCCGTTTCTGCTTCTGCTCGGTGTTTCAGTGTCATGAAGATAAAATGCAAGCAATAACCAGATGCTGTGTCCTCTTTTTGTGGATTCATTCCATAACCTTTGTGAAAAGTCAAGGTGAGTCATTTGTTTGTGGTTCCCATGTTTACTGGTGTCCTAACACAGACAAAAAAAACTTTTCTTGTCTGTTCTATAGACTGTACTCTTCAGCAGTTTATAAAAGGAGACCTGTATGATTCAAATTTTGACACAACTGATCTGGAGGCCAGCTACCCTGGTGGAAAACAAGTGAGAGTGAGCTGCAACATTGGTTTCAGCGGCTTTTTCAAACTGATATGTGTCGAGGGGAAATGGCAGTCGAGAGGCACAAGATGTCAACGTAAGTCGTCAGCTTTTTCTGAAATGTCTCAGTCCTGTAATACGGGCCTATGTAGTTCATTTGCAATACATTCACACATTTTCTCTCTCGTCCATTTGTTTCAAGCAAGATCATGTGGTCACCCTGGAGACGCAGCATTTGCAGATTTTCATTTGGATAAAGGAGATGATTTTGTCTTTGGATCCCAAGTTTTATACACATGCCAAAAGGGGTGAGGCAAAAGTTCTTCATCATAAACAAATGCCATTGCCATTGCTCGTATATTTTTGTGCTTTTTTGTTTCATACTGTTTCCCTCTAATTTACCCTGAATAACAAGGCTTGCAATTTATATGCGACACAAGACCCGTTTCCACTGTCAATTGTCTATATTATTCTGGTTTCAGTTACCAAATGATCAGTCGGTCAAACCACCGACGTTGCATGGCAGGGGGCTGGGATGGTGTAGTTCCTGTCTGCGAAGGTAAGGGCTGAAAACGCGTGTGTCTGTGTGAGCCTGTGTGCGTGTGTCTGTGTGCGTGTGTGTGATCCCTTACTTGCCTATAGGTTGATACCTGTAAAGGTTTGTGACTTTTTTTTTCTCCCAGCCCAACAGTGCCCAGCAATTGCTGTGAGTGATAATGTGCAGGTGATTGGGGACCCAGAGGAAGCAACCTATGGCAACATCATTCGCTTTAGCTGCAAGTCCGCCACTAATATCCTGCATGGGTCACAAGAGATCTACTGTGATGAATATGGAGAGTGGAGTGGCAAAGCGCCAACATGTGAAGGTAATTCAGGACCAGAAGAAGAGAGGGGCCCAAAAGTTTATCAATATTAATCAATAATATAAACCATATAAATGATAAGTAAGTCGACAATAATGTAATTACCGTAACTAAATCAGAAAGGTTTGAACTGAGTAACCGGCAATTGTTCAAGAAAAAAGGGATTTCGCTACTGCAACAAAAAAAAACACTTGATGAACAAATATTGGAGTTCCATCTATACTTACTGTATGTGTTCCATTCTTCAACAGAGATAAAATGTGTATCACCCGTGATTGATCATGGCCAAGTGCTTGAAGACGTGGCAGAGTACAAAGAACATCATCTGCTGCGTTTTGAGTGTGAGTCGGGATATAGGGTGACTGAGGGCCGATCCTCAAAATGCACGAAACTGGGAATCAGAGCGGAGTGGAGCCCCACTCCTACCTGTGAAAGTAAGTCTAATCCACATCCACTAATCACCAGGTCACGGTTGTCTTTTTACAGCAACTAACAATAAATACGCATCATCTCCCCAAAAATTGTAGTAATAAAATGTGCACTGTCACTGCCGCCTCTCGAGGGAACCAGCTTTGAGCCTGCACACAAAGGTTTGTTTTTACCTGGCGACTCAGTCAGAGTCACGTGCGGGGAGAATCACTGGATATCGGACAAACGGCAAACCACAGCACTATCGACATGCAAGGCTGACGGAAGATGGAGCATCGTTCCCAAATGCCTAGGTTTGAGAGCTCCCAGGGCTACATGCCAAACTGTCTCAAAACTGTTGTTGTAGTGTCCTTTCATACTGATCGAGATGAACAAATCTCTCTCCTTGTTTCCAGTGGTTACGTGCGTCAATCGACGAGCCTCAGGGATGTATTGGTGGGATGTCAGTTGGAACAAACAAATAAGGTCGGGTGACACGGTGAGATACAGTTGTGCGACAGGCTTTTATAAACAGGAGGGCCCCGCCACATGCACCAGAGAGGGCTGGAGCCCCAATCCACCCTGTCAAGGTATTATTGAGTTCATCTATTTCTTCACTGTATTATTTTTTATTTGTTATTTTATTTGCTGTAAAAAGCCCCAGAAACTTAACATTGAAAAACCCTGGAGAAAAATCAGGAACTGAAAGTCCATTTTCCACTATATACACTCTCTTCATGATATCCCGATTTAAGGACCCCAAAAAACAAAACATAGATATGTGTTGAATAATGTTTCATGTCGCCTGGTACTCCACTACCTACAACAATAATACAAGAATGCGTTTTGAATGAATTTGTAATCACATAACAAATAATAATATCTATATTTATTCAGTAATTATGAGAATGTTTTTAAGCCTTGACGGCTCCAGGCACAGGTCTTATTCAATCAGAAATGTTACTCACGTTGAAGCTTGAGCAAATTAAACTGTCCCAAATTAAATTTCTCAGCAAGTGGTTTCTGCCTGCTAAAATGCTGTTACGTGATACAGGAGTAGCCAATGGCCCAGAACTATCAGGGCAGAGTTTGTAGCGTGAACATGAATTCACAAAATGGGCAAAATTAAACAGAAGTTTCTAAGCAGTTTGTTTTACTGTAAGATATTAGGTTTTGTTTTTGTTTTTTTTATTTTATTTTACTTTTTTATATATTTTACAAGAGTTTGTTACTTCTTGTAATGCCACTGCATTTACTAAACCCTGGCACACTGTGGAATGTGGATGTAGATTATCGAGACTCTCAAAAGCCTAAGGCCTGTGTCTGTTTGTAATGCTGAAATGTCAGAAACGGATAACACAGCTGCCGGGCAATGGCATTTGATTGACGATAAATATGCTTGTTTATTTTTCAGTAAAAACATGCAACAGAGAAGATATCCCAAACACAAAAATTGTTAATTATCAAGACAAATACTTTTACAATGACCGGGCCAATTACGTCTGCAAGGATGGCTATGAAGGAAGTTTTTATCGAACCTGCGTGGATATAAATGAATGGAACGGAGTTCCACAATGTAGAGGTAAGGAAACACAGGAACTACATATTCAGGCCCGTTAATTGACCTTTTAATAGGACTAAATCCATTGTGGACACTTTGAACAAATCGTGAAAGGTCAAAACTATGACGCTATTATCTAATCTCTGTACATCTTTCAAAGTAAGAGCGCAATGCACATATAATGAACATGCAGTAGAATTTGAAATTATAATCCTTGACAGAGGAAATATTTAAAATGCATGGCCTTGGAGGTGTGAGGTGCAACCAGTGCATTTACACATGTGGCATCCTCTCATGACGGATGTGGCTGGAACGTTTGTTTCCCTTTTGATAATGTAACGGAGCAGCATGTGTGTGCACATATACAGTATGTTTTACTGGGTAGGTATTACTTTCAAATGACTTTGTCAGTTTCAATGACTGTCTTTTAGAGGTGCCATGTACAAAACCTGACATCAGCGATGCGGACATAATCAGCAATGACAGGGAAAGTTACAGCCACAATCAACGTGTTTGGTACGCATGCAAGAAAGACAACGCCAGGCGTTTCCCTGTTGTATGTGAACGAGGTGCCTGGACCGGGATTCAGAGCTGTACAGGTAAGAACATAAAACATACAAGTAAATATAATATCATTGAAATGTGTATTTGAACAAAAGTTTGTTTGTGTATTACTCCACATAAGATGATGCAGATACGTGCAGTAAACTTTGCCAACACTGCCCGGTGTGTGTGTGTGTGTGTGTGTGTGTGGGGGGGACCTGCTGCCTGATTTATGAAATGAATCTAGTTTTAGGTTCCTGTTCTTTGAATTGAAGTGATGTCTTTCTGTTTGGCAGAACATACTTAAATAGATGACATTAATGGATTCATTTTTTATACAGGATGTCCTAAACTTGAAGTCTCACATGGATTTGTAGTTGGCCCATACAATGAAAGCGTGTACTACACCTGCGAGGAAGGTTATAAGCTTATGGCCAAAGGCTGGTGGGCCGAAGCCATATGTGATGGGGACAAGTGGTCTGGACTGAAAGAATGCATCGGTAATAAGTTACTTAATCCCTTTTTATTTATTTATTTATTTCTGAATTAAGTTTGAACAGTAAAGCATATAGAAAGATCTTTAAGATTGGGGGGCATCATTTGATACAGGTTTAAGTCCTGGCTGTTTTTTTTCCTTCTGGCTGCAAAACATGTAAAAACTGGAATAACAAAACCAGGGCAGACATACTCTGAAAGACTCACTATTGATGGATTCAATATACTGTATATATGATATACTCTCGCAACATTAAAGCAATACTTACCTTAGCTGAAGCCACAGCAGCCTCTGCAGAGAGGTAATTACTTTAAGTTGGCCCATCTTAGATTATCCTACGGAATTATTATTAATATTATCAAGGGAAGGATGTGTTCAGTGTGATTTAAACAACATCTTTTTTTGGAGAACGGTCTTTGTTCATGGCTATTATTATTTAACAACATACTGTACAAACCTAACTGTTTGCTATTGTACCAACTATAGACAAAGACAGGTGTGGGAAACTGCCTGTGATTCCAAATGGGAGGGTGTTATCCTCATATCAGAATTATGAAGGAGGCAAAAGACTCCAGATTCATTGCGATGAGGGATACAGTGCGCAGGTCGATGACCTAACGTGTCTGGATGGACAGTGGCATCCAAATGGATCATCACTTAATGGAACAATCTGTGCACGTGAGTCATCTTCAGTTTTATTATATCAAATGTCGGCATTTGAAAACACAAATACCCAGTAGTAACGTATGTACGGGTCCTGTTTTCACTTCCAGCTGTCAGCAATCTCTGCAGTCCTCCACTTAAAGTGAAGAATGCTCTTATCGGGACCTCATATCAGAAGGAATACTTGTCTGGCTCTGAGGTGACCTATCTGTGCCGCGATGGTTATGACATACAGGGGGAGGCCAAAATTAGATGCAACAACGGAACATGGGAGAAGACGAGCGTAAAGTGTACACGTACGTAAATGTTTCATTTTACAAAGTCACTCACAGAAAGCTTTAAGGGGAGTTTTGTGCTCAGTGGTTGAGCTGTGGGTACAAGCTGAGGTTCCTAGCCCTGCGTTGCTGTATTGTGTTTGAACAAGAATAAAGAATCATGCTGGATTCCAGAATAAAAAATATATAAAAATCTAAAAGCCAAAACAAGACACGCGATGGGATTCCTGTCAAACTCTAAACTACCATCCAAAGGACTTTAATAATTTTTTAAATCACGGAAAGGCAGCCCAAAATCAATCTGCTTCTTTTCAGGATCATTTCACAAACGGCTCCATTGTATTATCCAAGGTGAAAAGGTCGCCATCGGCATTTCATAGGACAGCAAAAATTAAACCAGTAACGGACCAGATCCACTGCAAGTGTGATGAGTTTTAAATGGTCTAAAATTACCCAGGAATGGGACATGAAAACATCTCAAACCAAAATATACAAGTTAAATTGTACTGTCAGATTGACTTTCATGGAAGTACACATACATCATTAACATGCATTGTATAGTGAGGTATGCTATTGAACATTGCCATTTCCTCCCACAGCTCCCTCACTGGAAGACTAAAGCTGGTTACCTTTCAGGCCCAATGAAGTCTCAGCTAATATTCTGAAATAAAGATATTTACATTGCTATGGTCGTTTTATTGTCTATTATAAGTGTGACTGTTGGAACGGTTAAAACAAAGCAAAGGACTGAAATTAAATTAAACACAACCACAACAACTAATCAGGGTAAAAATAAAGAAACAAGGCTAAGTGATCACAGGTGGAAACAATCAAGTGAGGAGCTGACGCTGACGAGGGCAGGGGAAGACACCTGGACAGGAAGTAATTGTGGCTGCAGTGAGAGACAAGAGGGATGTACAGAATAAAACAGGAAGTGCAATGAAAGACAGTGGTCTTCCCCTGATGAATGATATTTACGATGCACTTTGTGCTGTTGTAACAACACTACTGTCACATGCCACATTGACTATGGTTGTGAAAGTCATTGTCAGTGGAGATTCCACAATCACATCAGGCACTGGGAATTCAATTCTACATTGTGATGCCAAGTCGGTTCTCTCGATGCCGCAATGTGTCTTTTTGGTTGTTTTAATGTGATGTCTTTAAAGATCCAGTCCAACTGGTCAAATTGGTTTAGTCAGATGTATTCTTAATATTTCCAAAAACTTAAATCTGATTCATTCCTGCCAAATGAAGTTTTGCAAAGTCAGTTGTCAGACAATGCTTAATTTTTTCCGGCTTATGAAATGGTATGTATTTCATAAACTAATATGAGAGCACAGAAAAAAGATCTCGTCAAGGGGGATCTATAAAAAAACAAGGTGAGCATTTCTGTGTTTGGAATAGGGTTATGTGAACAGTGTGAACCTGTTTGTTTTGCCATGCGTCATGTGGTGTTCGTGTGGCTTTGTGCAGTCTGCACTCTGGGCAGTCCGTGTTGTGACCCTCAGTTCTCCCAGAAGACTGGGACATGACAAACACGCAGGAATTTTGCACTGAAAGCAGTTTGTATTAGAAGTTGGCCGCATTTGGACTCTATATTTGCTGAAATGAGACTCACTTTGATGCTTCTGTGTCTCCAAATGTGGGACAATGTGGGAAGGTCTTTGTCACAGAATGGTAAGATAGACTTTCCGGCATCCGTCCCACACGAGTGTGTTCTCAGTTGAGAAGACCTCCACTTTTCGAATCTTCACCCACGTTGTTGTGCTGTTGTTTATTTTTCAGTGTGTACAAAGCTCCCAGATGTGCCTCACGCCCATGTGTCAGACGAAACCAAAAAAGCTGAGTACCAACAAGGATATGTGATGCATTTCACATGTGAAACCGGTTACATATCAGGTCGGACCATCAGATATATATGCTCAAGCGAAGGCTGGCTTGGGGTTCATGATGGTGTTTGCTACTGTAAGTTTGACAAAGTTCTCTTTTTTTCTTTCTTTGTTGCCCTCCAGAAGTAATGTAATAGAGTAGATCCTGGTGCTGGATCAACGTTCTATAGAAAGATCGATAAATAAATGATCTAAAACTGTAACACTTAGTACTTGTACATTATTAATGATGATGATGGATCTTAAGAGAATTTTTAAAAAAATATTACATTATTGTTATTACCAATAACATGTTGAGTTATCGAGAGAACAAAGTCAGAAAAAAATATTTTACTGCCACTTGTGCTTTCAACATAAATCCTCTCTTTGAGAAACTGTTTGCTGAAGAATCTTTTATTTATTTTTTTAGTAAAACCATGCCAACTTCCCGATGACACCCCCAATGGCTATTATCAGATTACCAATGGTGACGACTTTGTTTTCGGAGCAACTATCAAATATTTTTGTAATGAAGGGTAAGTGAATCTAGACCGGTTTATATTATGTATAGAGTCTGTATGATTAGTTTATTGTTGTGAAGTGAGAATACCATACATTGATACAATATGTTTCAACCTGACAGTTATTATTGACTGACTTTTGTGAGCTTTACTGTTGTGTTCATCGCAGGTATCACATGGCGAGTAAGGAAGACACGCGGACTTGTTTGCTGGAAAACTGGACCAATCATGTGCCAGTATGTGATCGTAAGTTACAGCAAAAGCACCGGTTGTATTTGTACTGCCAGTTACTGTCAATTTCAAAGCTGCAGTTGGAACTTTTGTGCTCGTTGTTGCACAAAGGACTACGTTTTAAGGTAAAATAGAGGGATTCTTTGGCATTTGTGTGGAAGGAGCTATCCCAAAGACCAAATTAAAATAGAATCTTCAGCTTAAAAAGTGGAGAAATAAAGATTAAGATCTACTTTAAAATGAGAAGCTACAATCCTGTGGACATAAAAAAAGTTTGGGGCAAAGGTAAACCTTAAGGTGCATTTTGGCTAGAATCCAATCCCAATTTTCGCCTCCCTCGTGGCTTGTGGAAGTTAAAGCCTGAGAGAAACCTGATAAGACACAATATATCACTTAAATGCTGTATATTAAACATAGATTCAGCTTCTAGTCTGCGTTAATTCAGTAACAATTGGAATGCTTTTTGTTCCCAACTGTTTTGTGGCCCTCTTCTGCTTACAAGGCAGAAAACTGAGATAAGAGGAAAATTAAACCTATGGGTTTTGTTTACATGATCTGGGATAAACCCATGTTTTGGCAGTTACATTGAGAATATTGTTAAGAACAAATGTGGAACAGTTGTTGAAGCAGGGTAAACGTTGGTGGGCTGTGCTCTCTGTTCTTCCACCACTCTGGGGATTTTGCCTGATAAAAGCAGCTCATTTGCATCACATTATTGCCCCTCTCAGCTATTTCACTGCTTACCCACCAAACTTTGTGTTTACTCAGCTTTGAGCTGTGACCCCCCGCCTGCAGATGAGGAGATTACAGTCAAAGGTTTACCAGAGAATGACGATCCCATACTTCCTGACCGCTTCCTCACGTTCAGCTGCGATGGTCCGGGGAAACACCTGAACGGTAGTTCATCGCTACTATGCGGGAAAGACGGACAGTGGAATAATCCATTCCCCACTTGTGAAGGTAAGCCATTTATGTTCAAAACAAGATAATACCTCAAATATCCATGTGTTGTGAACATTTTGTGATGCCCTGTGATGTGCACTGCACATGTCAAACTGATGGGCAAAACGGACCCCTCGTTTGTCCACTGAACCTGACAAAATATTTGATATCTGCCTTTTCAGACATCACTTGTAAAGCTGGTGTGATGCACCCTAAACTCCATATAGTTGGAGCACCAACAAATGGGAAAATGAAGGTTGGACATCAATTAAGCTTTCACTGCGATGATGAGCACATGCTCGAGGGGGCTGCAGAAATTCAGTGTTTACACACCGGGCAGTGGAATGCCCCCTTTCCAACTTGTGAAGGTATGTGTACTCTCATTCAAGGGCAATACCTGGTATGAACCAAGTCTGGAAAAAAAAAAAGCTTTTAACATGCAGTCCATATGTTCCATTATGTCCTAAAAAAGTAACTACTGCCCAGTTCCTGAGAAGAAACATCTAGATTTAAACTACACTTTGTCACTATTCTACTCAACATAAATAATTTTTTATACCAATGTGAATTTACAAAGAATTGAATGAAACCCAAAAATCCAAAGTCCATTTTTTTCTTATTTATACCATATAATAAAGCAGGCTTTTTTCTTCAAAACAGATAAATGTAAAATCCCAAGCATATCAGACAGCGTACACATCATCTCTCGTATACCAGGCCAACAACTATCAAAGGGCCAGAAGCTGAAGTTTTCCTGTCGTCTGCGCAGTCACACTGTGAGGGGCAACGCACAGGTTGAATGTTTAGCAAATGGACAGTGGAGCGCTCCCTTTCCAACATGTGGAGGTAAGTCAAACTCTACTTTGGGATCTTCGAGCATGTGATTTGCTTTTTTTAATCTTTGCAGTGTGTTGAAACCGCAAACAGCTGTGGAGCAATTTGTCAAAGTTGTGGTAAAAGTTGCAATGAAGCGGCTATTTCAGGATGTATATATATATACTGTATATATATATATTCTCATTTTGTGTTAGAGAATTTGTTCAAAAACATATCGCCTTATTCTTTCAATGTATGTCAACGACAACAAACATTTACACAAAACTTTTAGCTCCTTTGGGTTGTGGCAGAGCACCAGCTCTCGCAGACGGAGACATCAAAGACACTCTGAAGTTCAGTTACCAGCATAATGAAAGGATTGAATACACCTGTCAGAATTACTACACTATGCAGGGTGGGCCCTTCAGCACATGCATCAATGGTCAGTGGACGGGACAGTCTAGATGCCTAAGTAAGTTGTTGCACATATTTCAAGCATACATATGCTGAACTCGCAAATATATCTTCCGAGGCTAAGACTCGGAAATAGCTACATAAAGAGTGCGCTGCCCTGTAGAACGCTGTATGTAATGTATCTTTTATCTCTTGCAGGGCCCTGCACTGTGAATAAAGACCTCATGACCACAAACAATATCAGATTCAAATATAGCGGGAAAAACAAGATATATTCAACCCATGGCGATGAAATCGAGTTCAGTTGTACCATCGGGAGACCTGTCGGCAGGATTTCAATGCGTCAGAGGTGTGACGATGGTGAGATGCACCTGCCGTCCTGCCAATAAAGGCTGGTCGTCCAGTGGAGGGGCCGAGCCTGGACTAGCAGGAGTCCAGATTCATGCATCCATCTAGTTATGCACTGCTCCAGTGTCTGTACGTGAGTGCTGTGTTTCACTTTAATAAACCATTCAATCTCACGCACCATATTGTCCTGCCTCAACATGTTTTACCACAATAAAGTATTTGTGGCCTGTCTTTACTTTTCACAATGCTGAGAGGAGGAAAAGCTGTGTCACCTGTTTTCTTGGATTGTACCATACTGGCTTAATATTAAATAATATATATATAGTTATTGTATCTGTGTGTAGGGGCTGTGGTCATTGTCACAACAATATAATTTGCATTGATAAAACCATTCTCTGTGAATGAAATAAAACTCCAAATATTGGTATTTAATATTATTAAAGGAGTGCTGCTACTCTAACTGAATCCCAAT
The DNA here is from genome assembly GCA_016785305.1 of Colistium nudipinnis. NCBI lineage: Eukaryota > Metazoa > Chordata > Actinopteri > Pleuronectiformes > Rhombosoleidae > Colistium > Colistium nudipinnis. Next base: position 492,267 of record JAFBJU010000331.1, on the reverse strand, counting down.
CATAACTCCTGTCACGGTAACCCATAACTTGAAAATAATGTCTAAATTATCTTATCGCAAACAATACAATTATCTTATCGCAAACAATTTGATTCGCTTATTTCTGCTACTTATAACATTACATTATAAAGTTATTATGTGTTCCATCTGCACACGAGAAAAAAAAGCGCTCTTTCAACTTGTCTTGTGTGTTCAAAGCTCATGTTCCTCACGCCAATGCGTCAGAGGATACTAAAAACAAAGAGTACCTAGTTGGAGACGTGATAGATTTCACTTGTGAACCTGGTTATACAACGGATCTAGCCTCCAAATATGTATGCACCAGCATTGGCTGGATAACAATCCAAGAAGGACACTGCTTCTGTGTGTTACGCCATATTCCATGTCCATTTGAGATTTTCTTCTGTTAAGAGTGTGCGGAAAAAACATTACGGAGCATAATTGAATCCTCGAGAGAATGTGGTAAAACTGAAGGATCTCAATCTGGCACTTAGCTCTCTTGTGCTTTGTCATGTTGGCCGATGTTGCCTCGTTCAGTTTTGGGCTGTGACCCACCACCTTATTATGGAGAGGTCCAAGTGGAAGGTTTGCCAGAAAATGGCAATCCCATACTTCCCAACCACATCCTGAAATTCTTCTGTTATAACCCTTGGAAATTCAGTGCTGACCTGTGGTGAGAATGGACAATGAGACCATCCGTTCCCTTCTTGCAGAGGTAAAGATCAATGTGACTGTACTGTACATACAAGAAGCTTTTTTAATTATATAAAAATACAAATATAATCCTGGTGAACATGTTACAACTATATGCTCATGTACTGTCGCTTTTACATAACAGGGACAGCGGATTTATGTTTTATTAACACAACGGAAATACAACAATGAAACTGATTATCATCTATTACACATTCAGAAATGCATTTAAACCAAAAACAAAATAAAATCTGGCTTCAAACAACAAAAAAGTGAACTAAAGCTAAAGAGAACGCAGCAAACTGGATCAGTTCAGGCCAAACTGAGAAGGACATGCGGCAGCACAATCTGACACAGAGCGAGTGAGGAAGAGCCGTATATAAAAGGTATGGAGGCTGATTAGGATGATGAGGACCAGCTGTGGAAAAGTGGAAGCACAGGTGAGGAGAAAGAGGTGATTGCTGGGCAGGGAGCGGAGGGATCTGCAATCACAGGAAAGTTAGTGGGAAAGCAAATTAACAGTATGAACAAAAAAGAAGTCCCAAGCAGATAATCCCGGGACAGATAGAGAGGGGTTCATGTTGTGATTGATTAGAAGACAGGTCTCTAACCAGCTGGAGAATAACATTTAAATATTCATATACTCTTGCTATTTGGCTCTTTAAACTGCCATGCTGTCCCCTAATGTTCACTTTTCTACCTTGTCGATATGAAAATATTATTAATCTGACTGAAAATACACAATATGTGGTTGTTGGTATTTATACTCCACAAACCTACGATAACATTTGTGCTGAGCGGTTATTTCAGGACACCGCGGTCTGTGAAGTCAACTTCAACTTAATCCCAAATGTCCCAATCAACATAGCTGTTCTTAGATTTTCGATGTGTTTGACCCAAATAAACTCTATACAACCTCATGTTCATATATGAGCTTTTCTAAGAAATTCGTAATTTTTTAATTAATTTATGTAATTTTACATTATAAATATAAAAGAAAGAAACTTTATTCAATGATAAAAAACTAAAAATATTATGTGATTTTAAAAGGCCAAATATGGGGCTTGTCTTGCCATTTGTATCAATAATTTTTGAGGTCCCCACATCTGAACCATTTAAGCCACCAGCTGTTGCAGGGATAGGGGGATCTAGTCATTCAAAGCATTGGTCAAATCTGGAAACAAGGCTTTGGAACAATGTTGTGGTTTTCGAGGTGGTGTTTACATCTAAGTCCGCCACAGACCAAAACACCTAAAGTGGCGTAACCTAGGCCAAAGCAGCATCTCACAGCAACCGAGATGTATCCTAAAAGATTAAGATGATTCTTGGAGTGATTTCATAATTCAAAGAAATAATCCATTTTCTTTTGCAGAACCCTTCTTGGTGGACAGATAACTCATGTTTGTATGTAATATTGATTCCAGTGAGCTTTTCCATCGTCAATCTGGGAAGTTTGATGCATCCCACAATGAAAAAAACATTTTCTGGTGTACCAGAGGAAGAAATGTTAGCATGCTGGGATTGCATCAGGTGTGTTGATGGAGTGATGAAATTGCCCAGATTCCAGTAAAGGACATTGAATAAGATAAACACGAGCAGTCATGAATTAATCATTAACCCAATGTCTGTACTTTAATGCTACTCACTCAAACATTTTTTTTTTGCCTGGACATGTACGATCACAAAAAGATGCACGTGCCGTGGTGACTGGTTATAGTGCTGAAAAGCTTTTATGCATTTCCTGGTGAAAACCCAAACTAAAGAAAAGGTGAATGATTGACAGGAGTAAACAGTCAGTCCTGTTATGAAGCAGGTTACCGATATTAAGAGTGCTTTTCACAACACAACTTAAAGTATTGATTAGAGTTATGATGGAAAGTGGCTATCTACATAGCCACTTTGAGCAGCTGCTTAAGTAGATCACGCATTTTGTTCTGTATATTCATCAAATTAGTGTCGCATATGTGACACATTAATCCCATTCTGTGACGTGTGCTCAGATGTTTGACCATTTTTGTGCAGCAAAATTTAACGTTCGATAGTTGGCAATGCGGTCCGACGTGGAACATGAATAATTAACGCGACGGGGAGGCAAAGGTCGTCACTATACTGGTGTGATCGTGGTGAGTGAAGATGACCACTTCTTTTTCCTTTTTAAGGATGTGTTAAATTCAAGTGAATATATGAGCATGATTCACGAAACCGGCCAATGTTTAAGAAACCATTCCATTTTAATATATACACACATAAAACACATGGAAATGTCATGGTTAAAAAAAAACCCGTAATATTTTCTTTTCGCGAAAAAAAAGATAAGAAGAGCTGAGCTGAATCAAGATCTAAACGTTTGTCTATTTACAACACGATGGACAGTGCTTGGGCCACCATTTGAATGGCCCTGAGAGGATCCACAATGTCTTTGAGCTTGTCTCTTCTGAGAACCCAATCCGGGGCAAACCTGAAAAACAAAAGCAATGAGAGCAATTAGCGCTGCGGACACAGTACAGTACATTTCGCAAATGTCCCCACTGTGGGACAATAAAGGATTATCTTATCTTAAAAGGATCTACACACTTTGGCGCAGGTCGGGATTTGCGAGGCGTCGCTGGAACAAAGAAGCTCCCGTTGATCGACGCGTTCATCCTCTGCTTGAGGACAGTCCTTTCTGCGTCCATCTTGTGTTTGCGAGCGGTGAGGCGGTAAATACTGCGAATCCTGTCCAACACTTTCGGGAGCTTCATAACCTCCTAGAATAAAGTCAGAAAAATCAAAATAAAATAAGGGGTTTCTTTCCAAACGTTCAATTCCAGAAGTCATTTAATACTGGCCGTAACATATTTCAAAAGTCTGTATGTTATGGAAGCTACGGACCAGAGTGCGGTGCTTGTCTAGCAGCAGGAGGGCAAGAAGAAAGCAGGCCTTGGTGAAGATGCTGCCGCCCTTTTCTGCCACTTTATCCCCCGCCTTCTCCCGGTATCTCTGCAGCAGGTCCAGCAGCATCTCTACCGAGTTCTCCACCGAATACACCGCCTCGATCGTCTTGTGGTACTGATGGGGGACACGGAGGATGAGTCGAGAGGACAGGGAAAGGAAAGAAAAGGAAATGAGCAAAGTGGTTGGTGAAGTGAAAAACATGAAAAAAAAAAGAAATGTTTAGATATGGCAAAAGGGAAAAGAGAACACATCACTACGGTCAGCAAAAGTATTTTTTTTTCAATATTATCAATATTTTAAATGTTACCAAGTGATTTAATACATAGACATGACATTTAGTACAGATGCTGTTTTTTTTGTTACACAAAATATAATCATCAAGTTGAAGGAATATACTTGAATAAGAAAATGAATACTACTCCAGTATGTAAACTGACAACAAGGCTACATAGTTCAGAATGGAGGCTGGACACAGAGGGAAGCGGCTCTGTCATGAGTCCATCTACCTATGCCTCTAAAGCTCACAATAATATACAATTTGTTTTTGTTTGATCCTTATGAAAGCATATGAATACAATAAGCTGAGAGAGGCCAATAAACAGCCCTACACCAAACATTCCTTTACACCATGGGAAAGAGCCACCCTGAACGCGGGAGTAAGATTATGTCAATACGGGACAATAATAACAGAGAGCGATCTCGGTGTGGTACCTTTGACAGGTTGAGGAGGATCTGGACGGAGAAGGTGATGACGTCCATGCAGGGGACGCTGCGGTTGCAGCAGCGGATGAGTGTGAAGATGACCTCGGTGGCTCCGCTCTCCACCAGCCGCTCACAGCACTCGGGCGACAGCCTGGTGGCGGTCTCTGCGCGCGCGCACACACACACACACACACACACACACACACACACACA